>JAIUZE010003482.1:0-44394 GCA_022085475.1 Heliosperma pusillum | reverse complement strand
AAAATAATGGAAACCTTTTCCACGATTGAACGGATTTATAAGTTCATAGAAGGATAAAATATATGTCATTTGCGCGTATAAAATAAATCTCAACGGAAAATAAACATTCATTGCTTATATATAATTTACTTGTAAAAACAATTTTAAACAAGTCACTCATATAATGACCCCTCACGAAATTATATAAGTGATTCCAAGACCCATCTTTAGACCAAAATAGTCATCGCATGCTACCTTTATCTAAAAATGGTAAGTCAATACTTGACTAATTCTACACTTAGAACTCTTGGTTGACGGATTTCGACTAAATCCATCTCCTAGTCCCAAGATAACGCTTATCTCGTGGAGTCCAATCCAATTTTGGCTTGTGATCGCATCACCCTACTTACCCGAGGTAAAAAGGGACCCACGAGCGTGGTAGCCCTAATGAACACGGGGCTCATAGGTGTTACTAATTGGTAAGGCTAAATCTCAATTTTTTTAAGTATGTGAGAGATCTTGTCAATTTTGTTATTAATTCCCTATAAGCGAGCTAAGTCGGTGAATTGTGAATAACGTTGAATTGACAATCACGGTAAATAAAATGCATGTGTGACGATTTTGGCATGAGCGAAAATAAAGCAAGCAATCAAGCAACAATAAAATCCTAGTATGCCCACCTAGCTAATCAAAATTAACTAGATAGTTACAAATTCGGAAACCAACTCCTTGGTCCCTTGCCTCTTCACTTGGAACACCTTCCAAAATGGCACCGTCTTGAAGGGAGCCACCGGTCTTCATAAAAATAATTACAAATGTACACATATACAAATTCCTATTATACATTTATACTATAAAATAAAATAATTAAATTATACAAACCGGCGATACGAGATCGCAATAAAATTACAACCAAAACGTTATTCCCTTACATTACGGGTAATAACGATAAAATTAACTAGGCCATACTAGGTACAAACTTTGCATAAATTATTAAATAAATGACATTCATTCATTCAACCATAAATAAAATAAATTGCTGCAAAATTCATGCCAAAATCGTCCTAAGTTCATCATCTCATTGTAGCTCGATTTCTTCTTCCGGGATTCATTGCGATTTTTTAACCATTAAATCATGATCACATTTAAATCGCCTTTAAATTCAACAATTACTAAACCCTGTTTTAGAACTCAAAATTAGTCACTACTAATTTTTGTTGGTCATTAATTAAATCGCTTTGAATTCATTTGCTAAAATATTATGGTTTTAATCCATCACGGTTATGAATAAATAAAACCAACTAAAATATAAACATCATAAAATTTTGAAACCAAAAATTTTTTACATTCTGGAACATTTCCAGGAACTATAAAAATAAAAAACATTTGCTCAAAAAATTTAAATTAATTTTATGAACAAATAGCTTTGTATTTAATGGTTTTATCAAATAAAAACATTAGATATAGTAAAACAGTGAAACAATTATGAAATTTCACCAAGAGTATCAAAATCAGAATGTTAAATGTACAAAAAATTTTCAAGACCAGAAATGGTGTTTCAGTTTCATGAACATTATCATCTCATATTATCGACTTTTATCGTATAAAATCATAACTGCAAGAACATAGGTAAAATTCACGAAATTTTACATACAATATGTAAGAAATGCATGTGAGATCATATTAAAATTTCATGGCCAGAATCAACATGAAACTATTTTTAGTTAACTTTTTACTCATAAAATGCATGTTAACTCGGTTTAAACGCCAAAAATCAAAATAAATAGCAAATCAATCCCTAAAATCACGAAATTTGACCACAAACATTTTGAGGTCAGTAGGTATACATGCACCAAATATTTTCGTCAGAATCGTATTTTAACTCAAAATCTTTGATTTATTAGTTATCTTATAACTTTAATAAAAATGTCCAAAATGAACATGCATGCTACAAGCTAGCTCTGATACCAATTGAAAGTCCATAGACCTTAATTAGACTCCTCTAATTAATTACCAAATTACTTTTTAATTTAGTTTATAATGATCTATGTAACATGCATGCAAATATAAAGACATTTACATAAAAGAAGAAATTTCCTCACATTGATATGGAAATTATATGGGCACAACAAGAACTCCTTCTTGTTGTTCTTGAGCTATAAATATGGATGAACACAAGAAATCTCCAAACAAGAAAACATCCTTCAAGTTGCACCAAGATGTCACCAAATAATCTACCCTTATAATTAATTAGATAATAAGATAGATATAATACTACTAATATTATGACTATATTACTACATTAGTAATACTTAGTAAATATTAGTATATGAGAGTTTTAGTGAGAAGAAGGATTTTAGAAAGAAGTATGACAATTGAACAAACATCAAGTGAATAATAAAATGAACAACTTTTGTTCATTCTTAAGGCCATTTGGCCGGATGTCATAGTCCAAATATGGACTATTATTTTGCTCAATTTTGTCACATGCATTAGAGTGAAGTGTTGTAGTATATATGATGATTATTTCTACTTGTTATGTCACTTTCATAAGTAACTAAATAGTAAAAACAAGAACTAAAATCATCACCTTTGAACTACAACATAACCGGCCATTTTGGCCTAGTTTGGTCCATTTTGATTTTTGATATTTGTCTCACAAATACTTATTGATCATATGGTTAATTATCTTGTATAATTAAGTGTTAATTTGATCATATAACAATTATATGACTCATTAAATAAATAATATGTACTTAACATTTTAAGTAATATTTTACCATTATATCAATATATAATGGGTCCCACAATGCTAAGTTAATTTATTTTACAACTCCTTGTAAATATAATTAACTAATTACCTCTATCTCAAAACCTCAACTAATTTAGTAATTTAACGATTAATTACTAAGTTAAATCTTATTTAATCGTATTAAAATAAGATATAAATTTATTAGTCAATTATCGCATAATTGAAAAATAAGTTTAATCGAATTTGAGTTCTTAACTCAATTTCTAATAATTAACTCTCGTACATATCGAATATATGTAATGTACTAATTAACTGTATCGTATACAAATAATTAGTTACTATTTGGATTTCATCCTTTAGGTGTGACCGAAAGGGATCAGTTGATCACCGCCGTCAAACGACAATAACGTCAAACTCTAGTCAGCCAACCGTTATTGATTTACGTTAATCAACTGACTAATCATATATATAGTCAATAATTATCCCAATTATATTCCATAATAAGATTTATTATGTGGCGCACTATTGTGGAGGACACCTACTCCAACACGCACGACCACCGGCAGTCGACAAAGAAGAAGAAGAATGGTGCTCTGCCGGCAGGCTGATGGACGGTCCACTGGCAGGGAGTTCCCACCTTGTGCAAATATCATATTTTCGCCAAAATGGCTCTTCTCTTGGCCCCGATAGGACAACCGCACGCCGGCAGCCACCAACCCATGCCGTGTCCTTGCTCCTTTTGTTCCCTCTTCCATGTTTGTGAGATCTATCTTTGGGAAACAGTATAAATACCCTTCACCATGTTACCCACCACACATGACCTTATGACAATAAACACATATACACTACCACCTTATTATAATTAGTATATGAACCCTTAATAGTAGTTATTTTCCTAATTAGAACTTTTATTCTCCCTAATTAATCATAATTACCTATTATTCCTATTTAGTTATATTTAGATGTAGTCTCTATCTTAGTGATTTTAGGGAATATTTGGGTTGTATTTTGAAGACAAGAGGAGACTCTTCTTCCACTTATTCATTCAAGTTTTCATGTTTATTACAAGTTTGGTATAATTATTATCTTTATTTAATATATTTGTCATTTAATTACTCTTTCATGTTTGTTTAATTGGTTTTTATGTTGAACATGTCTTATCTTGTTTATTCCATATCAAAGTTTCCATCTTTAATGTTTATTCATATTAGTATGTGTGAGTAGTGTACTACTATGGTAGATGAGGGAGTTAATGTAGGTTTATGGTTTGATTATGGTAATTGGGTAAAACATTTGGTTTGTTTAGGGGGTGGTTAGGGCGAGAACCCAATCGAACATTAAGCTAAGGTCCATCTCGCACCAAGAGGTGGATGCGTATCTAGACTCACCATTTGACCGATCTTAACCTTTGCCATAATCAACTTTTACCTATATTAGCGAACCCGGATACCTTAGTCTCTTTAATTATTGTTTTAATATTATTCTTCCTGCAGCAGGAGCTGGGGCACAGGGCAGGGCAGAATCCAACAATAGGGGCAAGGGGGATCAAGGGGTGAGCACTGGCAACCAAGGGGAGGTCTACATGGGTATCCAGGGGTCAATCTGGGGACAAGGGATGGGCAACAAAGGGGAGAATTTCAACCTGATAAGAGCTAACCAGGACCATGTCACAATGAGGGTCCATGACAGCCAAGACACGAGCCAGGACATGAGCCAAGACACGAGCCAAGCTAACCAAAGACAAGCCTACCCACACCCAACCAGAAAATCACAAAAACAGCCTACAACAGCCACTTGGGGAAGCCATAACTACCACCACACTTCAAACCACCAGCTACCACCAAGCCCAGCTAAAACCTTACCCACCTAGGTCCAAAAAAGTCCTAGGGAACCAGTTCCAAAACACAACACAACTACCCTAAAAATCCAAATCAAAACAGCCTACCTAAAGCATAAAGCATAAAGCAGTCTTTCCATTTCTAGCTAAAAACTGAAAGACTATCTCCAAAAGTCTTTCCTTGTCTTCCCTACTATTAGAACTACTGCAGAAGAAGGTCAATGAGTATTAATGAGCTTCGTCCACAAGCTTCAAGCCAACACCAAGCAACAAAGCACAACCTGGAGCATGTCACTGTCATATGTCTGCAATTGTCTGTTTTCAGTTTTCTTTTGTATTTTCAATCTGAAATTGTAGCCAGTAACTTGTCACGTTTATGTAGATTAATCCTGGCCCTTAGATGTTATTCTAGGGTTGTATTAGATCAAGCATTGAGGCCTATATAAGGACCCATGCTCTTTTGTATAAGGCAGTTGATTATTGAATGAAAAAACTTGAGCATTGTTCTCATTTCTAAAATCTTTCCAACTTATGCATTGTCTTGGTTGAAAGTCAGGCCAGATAACTTCCTGTGCTAGGCTGTGGTTGTTGATCTAAGTCTGTGGCAAGTTAGATATCCCTGTGCATAGACTGTGGGGTGTTTGCTTGTTGTTTAGTTCAAGTCTGCTTACCTGTGCTTGGCTGTGGTAAGGAGTCTTAGCTAGTCTAGTTTGTTGTTTGATTCCCTGTGTTGAGCTGTGGGAGTTGAGTAACATCCATATCCAGTGCTAGATAGGAGTCTAGGGTCCAATTCCTAACACACCCCTATAATATCACTGCAATTCTGGCATCAGAGCTTTGGTTGTGAGGCCATTGTTATCCTAACTACAACAAAAACACAAAAAATAACCCAATGAGTGAAGAGAGGCTTGCAGGTATTGAAGGCAAGGTGGATCAGCTAGCAGGCACTGTCAATGTAGTGCTGGCTGCCTTGAACACTGTCATGGAGAACATTGCTCCTCCACTGAGGGGAAGACCACCCCCTAGAGGCAGAGGCAGAGGTCGTGGCCACATGGGCATGGGAAGAGGACATCCCCTGCAGGAGGAAGAAGGGTCAGACTCAGGAGAAAGCAACAGAACTTATGAGGAGATTCCAGAGCACACTGACAAGCATCTCAAGGTAGAAATTCCTGAATTCTCTGGTAGTTTAAACCCTGATGATCTATTAGAATGGATTAGGGATGTTGAGAAGGTATTTGAATACAAAAGTTACTCTGATATTAAGTCTTTTAAAGTTGCTGTGCTAAGATTGAAAGGGTATGCATCCCTATGGTTTGACAACTTAAAGCACCAAAGGATTAAGGAGGGTAAGGAACCTCTTAGGTCTTGGTCAAAACTGAAAAAGAAGATGCTAAACAAATTTGTCACTAAAGACTACACCCAAGATCTGTTCATTAAACTATCCAAACTGAAACAAGAAGAGAGGTCTGTAGAGGCATACCTAAGGGACTTTGAGCAATTGACTCTCCAGTGTGAGGTCAATGAGAAACCTGAGCAAAGGATTGCCAGATTCTTAGAGGGTCTAGATAGGAGCATTGCTGCCAGAGTAAGGATGCAACCTTTGTGGTCCTATGATGATGTTGTCAACCTGGCTTTAAGGGTTGAAAAAATGGGGAAAACCAAACCAACTCTACCTAAGCCTGTTACTAGACCTGCATACAAACCTTACAGTGGTATTAGGATGGGAGAGACCCCTAAAACAACCAGCCAGTCAACCACAGACAAAGGAAAGGGAGTTGTGAACTCTAAACCCAACCCCACCCCAACTGAGAACAAAATCAGATGTTTCCAATGCCAAGGTTATGGTCACTTTAGGAAGGACTGTCCTTCTAAGAGAACCATGACACTTATGGAGGTAGAAGAGTGGGAGAAGGAGGGATTAGTTGAGTATGAGGTTGATGACAGCATGGTGTTAGAGGTAGTGACAGCTGAGGAGGAACCAATGCAGGACTTGGTCATGGCTCATCCTGACACAGGCCATAACTTGGTCCTATGGAGGGTCATGCACTCTCAACATACTCCATTGGAGGATGACCAGAGGTCTTTGATATTCAGAAGCAGGTGCACCATTCAAGAGAGGGTATGCAACTTGATCATTGATGGGGGGAGTTGTACCAATGTGGCTTCCATCACCCTAGTGAACAAGCTAAGTCTGATTACTCAAGAGCACCCACACCCCTACAAACTGAGATGGCTTAACAAGGGGGCTGAGGTGAGGGTTGATAGGCAATGCCTGGTGCCATTCTCTATTGGGAAGGTATACCAAGATGAGGTATTGTGTGATGTAGTACCAATGGATGCCTGTCACCTACTACTAGGGAGGCCTTGGGAGTTTGATAGAAACACCACTCATCAGGGTAGGGATAACACCTATAGCTTCAGGCATGGGGGAAAGAAGGTAACTTTGACACCTCTACCACCCAACCAGAGGAATTATGGGAGTCCCAATGTGCCAGAGGAGGTCAATGGGGTGTTGTTTTTATCAGAGGCAGCTATGATCAAGGAGATGAAGCAAGAACAACCTGTGATCATCTTGCTATCTAAGGAAGTAACAGAAGGGGAAGGTTCCAAGTTGCCAGCAGAGGTTGAACCTTTGATCTTGAGATACAAGGAGGTCTTTCCAAGAGAGTTACCAGATGGACTACCACCCCTAAGAGGGATTGAGCACCACATTGATTTGGTCCCAGGTTCTGTGCTGCCAAATAGGCCAGCCTACAGGAGTGACCCAACTGCCACCAAGGAGTTGCAGAAGCAGATTGAGGAGCTTATGAGCAAAGGGTTTGTGAGGGAGTCCCTAAGCCCTTGTGCTGTACCTGCTCTACTAGTGCCCAAGAAGGATGGCACCTGGAGGATGTGCACTGACAGCAGGGCAATCAACAACATTACAGTCAAGTATAGGTTCCCCATTCCAAGGCTAGATGACATGCTTGATGAGCTAAGTGGAGCTCAGGTCTTTTCTAAGATTGATCTAAGGCAGGGTTACCATCAGGTGAGGCTCAGAGAGGGGGATGAATGGAAGACTGCATTCAAGACAAAACATGGTCTGTATGAATGGCTTGTCATGCCATTTGGACTATCCAATGCACCAAGCACCTTCATGAGACTTATGACAGAAGTGTTGAGGCCTTGTTTGGGCAGGTTTGCTGTGGTTTACTTTGATGACATCCTAGTGTATAGTAGCAGCAGAGGGGAACATCTCAGGCACCTTGAAACAATCTTTGGGATCTTAAAGGAGCAGAAGCTGTATGGGAAGCTAGAGAAGTGTACCTTCATGGTTGAGGAGGTTGCATTTCTAGGGTACATTGTGTCAGGAAGAGGAATCTCAGTTGATCAGGAGAAGGTTGCAGCCATTCAAACATGGCCTACACCTAAAACCATCACTGAGGTAAGGGGGTTCCATGGGTTGGCTTCATTCTATAGGAGGTTCATCAAGAACTTCAGTTCAGTTGTAGCACCCATCACTGAGTGCTTGAAGAAAGGGGAGTTTCAGTGGACTGAGGAGGCCCAACAATCCTTTGAGAGGATCAAGAGATTGATGTGTGAGACTCCAATCCTTAAACTACCTGACTTTGATCAGCTGTTTGAGGTGGAATGTGATGCTAGTGGGGTTGGCATTGGGGCAGTGTTGATACAAGGGCAAAAGCCAGTTGCTTATTTCAGTGAGAAACTGAATGGTGCCAAGCTCAAGTACTCCACTTATGATAAGGAATTCTATGCCATCATCAGAGCAGTCATGCATTGGGGGCACTACTTGAAGCCAAAGCCTTTTGTTCTGCACTCAGATCATGAGGCATTGAAATATATCAGTGGCCAACACAAGCTGAATCACAGGCATGCCAAGTGGGTAGAGTTTCTACAATCCTTTACATTCTCTAGTAAGTATAAGGAGGGGAAACAGAATGTTGTGGCAGATGCACTGTCAAGGAGGCATTCTTTGTTAGCAGTCATGGAGCAAAGGGTGTTGGGGTTTGAATTTCTGAAAGAATTGTACAAGGAGGACCCTGACTTTGCTGAGGAATGGATCACACAAACTGGAGGAGGAAGGACTCAAGGGGGGAAGTACATGCTGCAGGAGGGGTTCTTGTTCCAAGGAAACAAGCTATGCATTCCAAGGGGTTCTTACAGGGATCTACTCATCAGGGAAGTACACTCAGGAGGACTAGGGGGACACTTTGGGGTTCAAAAGACACTTGAAATACTGCAGGATCAATTCTACTGGCCCAGGATGATAGGGGATGTTCAGGTTGTCCTCAGGAGGTGCTCCACATGTCAACAAGCCAAGAGTTCTTTCCAGACTGGACCTTACACTCCACTACCAGTGCCAAACAAACCTTGGGAGGATGTGAGCATGGACTTTATTGTTGCACTACCTAGAACACAAAGAGGTAAGGATTCTGTAATGGTTGTTGTTGACAGGTTTAGCAAGATGGCTCACTTTGTGGCTTGCAAGAAGACTGAGGATGCTGCAAGTGTTGCTGAGCTATACTTGAAGGAGATTGTGAGGCTACATGGGGTTCCTAAGTCAATAGTCTCAGACAGGGATGTTAAGTTCATGAGTTACTTCTGGAAAACACTATGGAGGCTCTTGAAGACCAGGCTTTTGTTCAGCACTTCTCACCACCCTCAGACTGATGGCCAAACTGAGGTCACAAACAAGACTCTAGGGAGGATCTTGAGGTGTCTGGTAAGCAAGTCCTTGAAGGATTGGGACTTGAAGCTAGCTCATGCTGAGTTTGCTTTCAACAGAGCACCCTCATCTGCAACAGGTCACAGTCCATTTGAGGTTGTCTATGGGATTAATCCACTTATGCCACTGGAATTAGCTAACATACCAAGGGAGGAGGTGAACTTTGATGCAAAGAGGAGGGTTGAGCAGATGGTGAAGCTTCATGAGCAGTCAGAAAGCAAATAGAAAGGGCAAATGAGAGGTACAAGAAACAGTCCAAGGTTCCTAGGTCCAAGAAGGAGTTTGTGCCAGGGGATTTAGTGTGGCTCCACTTGAGGAAGGAGAGGTTCCCAGCTAGGAGGAAGAACAAACTCATGCCTAGAGCTGATGGTCCATTTGAGATCATAGAAAGTGTTGGTCCTAATGCATATAAGGTTGATCTACCAGGAGACTATGGGGTTCATGGCACTTTCAATGTAGGGGATCTCAGTCCATACTATGGGGATTCTGGAGATGAGGAGGCTACAGGCTTGAGGACAAGCCCAATTCAACCAGGGGAGGATGCAGCAGGAGCTGGGGCACAGGGCAGGGCAGAATCCAACAAGGGGGATCAAGGGGTGAGCATTGGTAACCAAGGGGAGGTCTACATGGGCATCCAGGGGTCAATCTGGGGGCAAGGGATGGGTAACAAAGGGGAGAATTTCAACCTGATAAGAGCTAACCAGACCATGTCACAATGAGGGTCCATGATAGCCAAGACACGAGCCAGGACATGAGCCAAGACACGAGCCAAGCTAACCAAAGACAAGCCTACCCACACCCAACCACAAAATCACAAAAACAGCCTACAACAGCCACTTGGGGAAGCCATAACTACCACCACACTTCAAACCACCAGCTACCACCAAGCCCAGCTAAAACCTTACCCACCTAGGTCCAAAAAAGTCCTAGGGAACCAGTTCCAAAACACAACACAACTACCCTAAAAATCCAAATCAAAACAGCCTACCTAAAGCATAAAGCATAAAGCAGTCTTTCCATTTCTAGCTAAAAACTGAAAGACTATCTCCAAAAGTCTTTCCTTGTCTTCCCTACTATTAGAACTACTGCAGAAGAAGGTCAATGAGTATTAATGAGCTTCGTCCACAAGCTTCAAGCCAACACCAAGCAACAAAGCACAACCTGGAGCATGTCACTGTCATATGTCTGCAATTGTCTGTTTTCAGTTTTCTTTTGTATTTTCAATCTGAAATTGTAGCCAGTAACTTGTCACGTTTATGTAGATTAATCCTGGCCCTTAGATGTCATTCTAGGGTTGTATTAGATCAAGCATTGAGGCCTATATAAGGACCCATGCTCTTTTGTATAAGGCAGTTGTTATTGAATGAAAAAAAACTGAGCATTGTTCTCATTTCTAAAATCTTTCCAACTTATGCATTGTCTTGGTTGAAAGTCAGGCCAGATAACTTCCTGTGCTAGGCTGTGGTTGTTGATCTAAGTCTGTGGCAAGTTAGATATCCCTGTGCATAGACTGTGGGGTGTTTGCTTGTTGTTTAGTTCAAGTCTGCTTACCTGTGCTTAGCTGTGGTAAGGAGTCTTAGCTAGTCTAGTTTGTTGTTTGATTCCCTGTGTTGAGCTGTGGGAGTTGAGTAACATCCATATCTAGTGATAGATAGGAGTCTAGGGTCCAATTCCTAACTCACCCCTATAATATCACTGCATTCAGTGTACCAACATGACGGTGCAAATGGCAGATAGGACCTTGTCCCGACCTTTAGGAGTCATAGAGGATGTTCCTGTGCAAATAGGGAGATTCTTTATCCCGGTCGATTTCATAGTATTGGACATACCTGAGGATTCTCATACTCCCATCATTTTGGGAAGACCGTTCTTGCATACTGCGCAAGCGGTTATTGATGTCGGGCTACGGACATTGAATTTTCAGATAGGTGGGGAGAACCTAATTTTCACTCAGTCTCATGCTAATAAAGGTCCTATTCTTGTTTCACCATGTCATGCGCTTCCCTTAGCTGACATAACACCTGATTTGTTTACACATGACAAAGCTTCGGTTCCTATCGAGCCTATAGCTCCTGTGTGTGATATTCCTATTACTACCGTAACACCTCCGCCCTAGCTTGGGAGCGAATTGGAGGAACGTGCTGTTGTGTGTTTCCTTACAGATAATAGAGCGACAGCATTGGAGCTGAATAAGGGAGAGCTATGTTCGCGTGATGGTATTAAGAAGAAGTCCAAGAAGGACAAAGGAGTTTGCACATACTCAAGTGATTCGGAAGTGGAGCTAGACTCCAAGAAATTATCGTATGTGTGGAGAAAGAAGTCGGAAATTACCGCAGCTGAGGGTAATTCGGCAAGTCAAAGGCCTGACGGTGGCCTTGTCACAAAACTGATTGGTTGTTAGCCGGGTTTGCAACCCCGTGCAATTTGTAAATAACAGTTTTTTGCGTTTTCGTTAGACAATTAGACAATTAGACAATTAGACTATCTACTTAGATTAGACGTTACACTATAATCCGTAGTTTAGATAAACAATTTATTTTTCCTGTTAGACAATTTTTGGTATTTTTTGGGTATCGTTTTGTATCGTTTTTGCAGGAAAAAGAAGCGGAAATCAAATTGCTAAAAGTCGGAGGCTATGCAAATAGGAAAACCATTCGATTGAGTTCATTTTTATTCGATCGAGTGACTTGGGGAAGAAAAAGAGCTCGATCGAGCAGAATTCGAATCGATCGAGGAGAATTCAAAACGATCGAGTGAACTGAGGATCATCAAAAGAAGCCCGCTCGATCGAGTAAATCAGACCTACTCGATCGAGCAGTCCTGCCTGACAAAAGTTCTCGATCGAGTAGAATTTCAACTCGATCGACTGAACTAACCCACCTATAAAAGGGAAGCCTTCGAACCTCTTTCAATTTACTCGATCCCAATTTTATATTGTTCTTCATCTTTCGATTTTTTTCTGTAATTTCCTACCTGCAATTCGTGTCTATACTCAAATTAATTACCACTTACATTTGCCCCAATACCTTACTTTCACAATTGATTGAAAAGCCCTCTCTTATTCACCTTCAATTTTGATTTATTTGAAGTTTCGTGAAATTAGGGTTTGCTAATTCGACTTACTCGAATTCGACCGATTAATTGCTATATTTTGGGTAATCATCAACAAGTATGCATCTCTTTCCTATTTTTACTAGTTAATTCGTAATCCCTTCCCTTTTTCCTATTCAATTAGGGTTAGAACTTGATTATCGGATTCATCTAGTGAATTAGATGTTATTTATTGTTCCTTGTTGATTTATTTGTAGTTATGGCATCAAGTTCAGTCCCTAATCAGTCCGCGATCCCCGAGGTTGTCGCTGAGACGACGACTGTAGCAAATTCCACTACTGCTGAGACCGCCGCTGTCCAGACTGATACGGCTGTCACCACTACTAAGACCGCTGCTGAGATGGTCTCCACAGAGTATACTGAGACTCCTGTCACGGTCACTGCTGAGACCGTTGTTCCAGCGACCACTACTGAGGTCGCTCCGCCTTCTAGTTCATCACTCGCTTCTAGCAAGAAGACGTTGCCATCCAGCCAGCTAGCCGCGCATAAGCTAGCTACTACTCGGGGACTGGCACCACGAAAGGCTCTCAAGGCTGCTAGTCAGCCACCTAGCGTGGAGTCTCTTGGATCACTACAACATATTAGGGAGGTACAATTCGTTTCTAGCATTTACCGGAAATGGTTATCTTATTTGCTTGACTCCCCTATCCATTTGAGTCATTTTTTGCATCGTCCCGACCTAGAGGAGCTAGGTTTATTTTCCGATGTTTGCCTTTTACTTAACGGGACGGGGATGTCGGGTTTGGCCTTGATGAGGGAGTATACATATCGCGTATATACGCTCGAATTTTTCAGCTCCTACACTTTTCAGTCCGATATGTATGGTACCTCACCGTCTAGCGCTTGCATTTAATTCCGACTCTTTAATGAGTCGCATTCGTGGACCTTAGCTAGGTTTGGGGAAGTTTTGGGTCTTTCGAGTGACGGTCTTTTGGCAGCCCCTAGGAAGCTGTTGACCCAGGCTTGGACCACCCTTTCTCACACACCTTACAGCACTCGTAGGGTGGCCCACGTTCACCACCCCTCACTGCGCTATTTTCTGCGACTCTTAGGCGAGTCGATTTTTGCTAGTCCAGAACCCAACAACATCAACAACACTAAGTTAGCCATCTTAGCGGGGTACCTGAACGTTGATAGCGGTACCCCGTTTGTCCTGAACATAGCTTACTTAGTGGCTCTTCACTGGAAGAACCTCGAGTCTAGGGTGTCTAGCGCCGTAGTATGTGGCGGTCTAGTTAGTAGGATTGGCCGCCACCTTTATTCAGACTTCCCTAGGACTCATCAGCACTTAGGACCAGGCGTCGACTTAGATATACCTGTCAGGGTCGGGTTTGCTTGGATGACGGGCTCTGAGCGTCGGGTGTGGAAGATATGTGGTTCAACATCCGTCGACCTACCTTGCCCTACATTGCCTTCTCTTTCACCTCTCACTACTGCGAGAGGGGTGAAACCCCCTCCCTCTGTTTACCATCTACCTTTCACTACTACACCGTCCTCTTCCACTAAGAAGAGGAAGAGAGCTTCCCCACAGCGGGATGTTGGAGAGCCGTCGGGTTCTCAACAGGTGGGGACGACCACTGTCACACCCTCACCTGTCACCACTCCCCCTCCTAAGTCGGTTTTTCCGGCTAATTTTCTTTGTCCTCCCCTGTTTGAGGCGCCTGAGGTCATGGACCAAGGGCGTCGTGATGCTTTGCTACTTGAGATGCGCAGGGATATAGCACATATGCGACGGGATCAGGCTTTGGCCTTGTTCCCTATCTATGAGGACCATCTCCGCCGAGGACGTCCTATTCCAGATGGATGGCCTTACCCCTCATTCTACATATACCTAGAGGGTGGGTATCCTTCACCATCTTCTTCTTCCTCTTCTTCTGGAGAGGAAGAGGATGAGATGCCGGCATAGAGGGCCATGAGGGAGCGCGCGTAGTTGGCAGCTAGGAGGCTAGCTCAGGAGGAGAAGAGGGACCCGACGTATAAGGTGGAGACGGAGGAGACTAATGGGAGAAGATGATGTTAGCTCCCAATTTGATGCTGGTTTGGGGAAGCTTTGTTTTGTGAGTTTTTCTGTTCATTGTTTTTTCATTCTTTGTATATATTTCATTCCTTATGAACATGAATTAGGTTGTGTTTCCTTTCCCTTTATATGCTGCTGTGCTATAGCCAATGAGGACATTGTCTGTTTTGGTTTGGGGAGGTGTTTTGCATCCTTTTGCGTCTGCATTTGCATTTGTATTGCATTCACGTTTACAATTCATGTTAATTAGAAAAAATTTGAAAAAAATCAAAAATATCACGTTTATTTTTGCATATAGTTGAGTCGGATTGGAGTCTTGTTCGTGATGAAATTGCACTACAAGTCTATTTTATGCTATTCCTTGCACCATTCTTGACTTACTTAGTAAAATCGAAATAGTGAACTATTGAATTTTGTCTTGGAATTTAAATTTCATTATTAGACTTGACTTAATATTTTGGCAAACTACTTATATATTCTGAGTTTTAAAGCCTATAACTGGTGACATCTATGACCAGTTCATCTAGGAATGAGAGTAGTTACTCCTCACATTTCGTGTCATTTGCTTGTATATGAACTTTGATTTCTTATTGCCTGCACGCATTGGGTTTGTGGTCGGTATTACGTGTTTTGAGAATATTTGCATCTCCCTTTTCCTCATTTTACCCCATTAACTCCACATAAAGCCATATCTGCCTGTTGCCCTTAACTACATTCCAAAATGAGCCTACCTTTGCTGAGCTAGTTTAGTAGTCGAGGTATATTTTACCGTTGTGTCAGTTTATGGCTCGTTTTCATTGATTGGAGTGGGTATTTGCGAGAAAAAAGAAGAGAAGTTATTAGTTGTGCCTCGATTGAGCAGTTTGTTTAGCTCGATCGAGCAGATATTGATGTTTGTTACCTCGATCGAGTGACTTATTTCACTCGATCGAGGGGTTTTTCCCTCGATCAGCCAAGAAAGAAAAAGAAAAAAAAAAGAAAGAGAAAGAAAAAAGAAAAAAGAAAAAAGAAAAAAAATATAATGAAAAAAATAATTGGCTGAAGTTTTTGTTATCTACACCTCCTACGCAAATTTTATTTGTTGAGGTGTTGTGTGAGATTTGTGTTGTATTTGCCTAGATTTGTTAAGGCATCGAGCCTAGTTTATGATAGTTGGAAGAAAGGAACGAGTTCTATTACGGTTTTGTTAGGAATTAGCTTTGCTATTTACCCTCACATTTCCATTAATTGTTTTGCCCCTTCTTACCAATTAGCCTCACATATCCATATTTTTGCAAATGTTCGGCACGTGATAGTCCTTGAACGGTGGTTATGCGTGTATACGGTGCTTGAATCATCTTTCATATTAGTTAGCAATGCATGTTGTGTCGGTCGTAGTCTAGGTGAGTGACTATATTTTCTTCTCTCTTTCTTATACATATTTACTTACCATTTGCTTGATGAGAGAAGAGTGACCCGTGAGAGTCCGGATTTGGTTGAGTCTTGCAAGGTCGAAAGTCTAATTTATTTCCAAGATTGTACAAATTCGTTCACTTTCGTATTAAGCTTTGTAACGATTGAATGAGTGCATTAAACTGGTTAGTATTGACTTGTAGCTAGCTCTGAGACTTACTCCATTCCCCTAGGTTCATTTAGTTCCATATAGCTGCATTTAGTTTGCTTGAGGACAGGCAAGGGTTTGGTTTGGGGAAGTTTGATGCGTGTATTTTATATAGACTTTCTAGTCCTTTTATGCACGCATTTCTATGTCATTTAGGTGATATTACGTCACTATATGCCCCTATTTGGCTACTTTGTACTTTCATTACCATTTTGTAGGTACAAGCTGCGTAGTAGCGGAAACCGAGCCAAAACAGTCCACTTTGCATGCATTTAGGAGAATAGAGGGAACAGAACAAAAGCTCTTGCATGGGGAAGCGTGAAACCGCTCGCAATCAAGTCCAAAGCCATGTCCAACACTGCATGATAGGCCAGAAGACCTCGATCGACTATATATTTGATCGATCGAGGAGAGTTGAAGTGAAGAGTTGCTTCATCGAGCTGTCATGTGCTCGATCGAGTGTTAGCCGTTGAAGAGTTGCTCGATCGAGTAGAAGTGCTACTCGATCGACCGATATCCTCGAATAAAAGCCTCGATCGAGGGTATTTTCCCTCGATCGAGTGGAATCCATCACGGGCCTTAAGTCCGTAGACTAATTAGGGTTTAGAGTCGTGTTATGCACTATATAAGACTCTTATTTGTCGTCATTAGGATGATTCAGAATTATTATCATTAATCATTTTACTTAGCATTAAACATTAGTTTCTGAACTCTCTTTAAGTTTATACTTGGGTTTAATATCGACGTAGATTTATTCTTTACGCCGGAATTGCCAAGATTGTAAACTTCTTTTCTCTCTTTTATTCTTAACCTTTGTTTTAGTCTTAATTACTGTTTACCTTTCTTAATTGCTGCGTTATTTTTTTTATGCTTGTTAATTACGATTATATCATGTCTAATGTCATATGTTCAATCGTTTTTATCGCTAACATCGTTAATAATATGAGTAGCTAATTCCCTTGTATGTTAGGATGAGGAAAACTGTAGTAGAGGCATGATAGGTTAGAGTATGTTAGTTAGTTTTGAATATGAGAATCAATCTAAGCAATTTAATTGAATATGAGAATCAATCTAAGCAAGCTAATTAGGAAAATCCCTAGGGTGGTTTGAGACCGAGAGGAGAAAACCATTGCCCTTCTCATTGATAGATTGACTGATTTAGTTGACCCTTAGATGCCGATATTGCAGTTGCAGCAGGAGCTCACCCAAGGGGCCTTGATGATCAAGCCATAAGCCAGACAAGCCTGACCACAAGAACCCCTGTGATTGAAGCTCGAACCACAAGGTCCAAACATCAGGACATGTCAAGCCAAATTCAAGCCAACCCAAGCCAAGACAATGAGGAAGACATCCCAGGGTTCAACAAGTCATGCCAAGGTCCAAATCAGTCCACATTCCACACACAAGCCAGAAACAATGTCTGTCAGAGCTCAGTAGACTAGTTAGCAAACCAAGCACCAAGGAGGTAAACCAGGGCATCCCAGCCACCCCCACCATGGCCTACCATCAAGCCAACTCATTAATCAACAAGTTTTCCGACGAGAATCCCCTTAGAAGTCTAGCAAAATCTCAAGTTACAAGCACTCCAAACCAGAGTCCAATGAACCTCATGGCAAGGAAAGTACAAGTCCAGCTGTGGGTTCTTTTTGCCTAAGTCAACTTGTCCTCATCCAAGGCAGGTTTATCTAAGTTCAATTAAGAGTTGAAGAGTCCCAAGGAGCAGCAAAACACCCAGAGCAAGGCAGCAAGACAACAAGAACAACAGTTTCCCATTTCAGGAAAACTCCAAAAACTGCTTTATTGCTTTTTGCTTCAATCTGTTTCGTGTCTTTGTGTCTATACTAGCTAGTTGTTAAACTCGTCCTCTTGTGAGGCCCTTAATTAGTTATCTGTTGTAGTAGTTCAAGTCCAAAGCTGACCCTTAGATGGACTTTAGATCCAAAGGTTCACATTGTATCAGCCTCCCTATATAAGGAGGGTCTTATGTATTGTTTTAAGCAGACTTTATGAATGAATTAACCTTGAGAAATCTCTCAAATCTTTCAAACTTGTGCTAAGTGCTGTAGTTTGAGTCAAGCCTGATACATCTTCAAGGTGTCTGATCAGTGTCTTGCTTTGTGAGTCAAGTTTAAGTCTGTGCTTTGCTGTGACTAGCTTACTTACTGTTGAGTCTAAGTCTAGGGTGTTTGTGCATTGCTGTAATACTCTAAATCTATCTCAAACCCAGTCTTTTAGACCTTTCTCTTGTGCCATGCTGTAGGGGAAGTTCTCTAAGTCATATCCTTGAGTTTCAGTTAATACAAGCCACTCTCTCTAAAACAGCCTCCATTTCTGTTTGTCTTTACTTTCAGTTTTAGTAAGCATATGAAAGCATCCCCTAAACTCACAAGCCTTAGTAGTTTACACTCCAAACTGGTTATCAGAGCTTTGGTTGAGAGTCTTAGTGAGTTCATTTTCCCTAACTACATTTAAAAACACAAAAAACAACCCAATGAGTGAAGAGAGAATCACCAACATAGAAACTATGGTGGAAGGCATAACCAGAACTGTCACACAACTCACAAGGGCCGTGAATGAGGCTCTTGATGGCAATATTGCCATAGGAGGAAGAGGCAGAGGATGTGGAAGAGGCCAAGGAGGAGGCAGAGGAAGGCCACCTGATGATGAAGAGTATCCAGATTCAGATGACTCATCAAGGAGCAGGGCTTCCATCCATAGGCACACAGACAAACATCTTAAGGTAGACATCCCTGAGTTTTCTGGTAGTCTTAATCCTGATGATTTGTTAGAATGGCTTAGAGAAGTTGAAATAATCTTTGAGTATAAAGGATATAATGATCCTAAGTCTTTTAAAGTAGCCAGCCTCAAACTGAAAGGGTATGCTTCTCTTTGGTATGAAACCATGAAAGGGTTAAGAGTTAGGGAAGGAAAAGAACCCATCAAGTCTTGGACTAAACTGAAAAAGAAACTGTAAGATAAGTTTGTTGCTAAAGATTACACCCAGGATCTGTTCATTAAGTTGTCTAAGTTGAAGCAAGGAGATAAATTTGTTGAATCCTATTTGAGAGAGTTTGAACAGCTCACTTTGCAGTGTGATATAAATGAGAAACCTGAGCAAAGGATTGCTAGGTACTTAGAGGGCCTAGATAAGAGCATTGCTAACAAGGTTAGGATGCAACCTCTGTGGTCATTTGATGATGTTGTTAACTTGTCTTTGAGAGTTGAAAAGATAGGAAAGACTAAGCCTATCACACCAAAACCTGTTAGGCCTTTTCAAACCAGACCTTACAGTGGGGTGAGGACCATTGATACCCCCAGGACAGCACCCCCACCTATACTACCTTAGACAAGGGAAAGGGCATCATGGGTCAGAAACCAAGCACTTCATTGAATGAGAACAGAATTAGGTGCTTCCAATGTCAGGGTTATGGACATTTCAGGAAGGATTGCCCTTCTAAGAAGACCTTAACTATAATGGAGGTTGAGACTTGGGAAAAAGAAGGTATAGTTGAGTATGAGAGGGATGAGCCTGAGGTTGAAGAAGTGGTGAGTGAGGAAGAAGAGCCTAGTCAGGAGGCAATAGTGGCACTCCCTGATACAGGTCATAGCTTGGTTCTATGGAGGGTAATGCATTCACAACAGATACCTTTGGAGGAGGATCAAAGGTCCCTCATTTTGAGGAGCAGATGTACCATACAAGGGAGGGTTTGTAACCTTATCATAGATGGAGGTAGCTGTACCAATGTGGCCTCTGTTTTTATGGTTGACAAGCTGAAGCTAAGCACTCAAGAACACCCTCATCCCTATAAGTTAAGATGCCTGAGTAAGGGAGCAGAGGTTAAAGTAGACAAGCAATGTATGGTTCCATTCTCCATTGGAAATGTGTACAAGGATGAAGTACTATGTGATGTGGTTCCAATGGATGCCTGTCATTTATTATTTGGAAGGCCATGTGAGTTTGATAAGAGCTCCATACACCAAGGAAGAAGCAACACCTATTCCTTCAAACATGGGAGCAGGAAGGTGACATTAGCCCCTTTCCCACCTCATCAGAAGAGTTGTGGGAGTCCCAGTATAGCTGAAGACTTTAGTGGAGTCTTGTTTTTATCTGAATCAGCAATGGTCAAAGAGTGTAGTGAGGAACAACCTGTATTGATGCTGCTGTCAAAGGAGGTTCAGGAAGGGGAGTCTAAGGTAATTCCTGCAGAAGTTAAGCCCCTCATTGATCAATTGAAGGAAGTGTTCCCGGAGGAACTTCCTGATGGCTTACCCCCTTTGAGAGGAATTGAACATCAGATAGACCTTGTGCCATCGTCTGTACTACCTAATAGACCAGCATATAGATGTGATCCTAAGGCTACACAAGAGCTGCAGAAACAGGTTGGAGAGTTGATGAGTAAAGGGTTTGTAAGGGAGTCCTTAAGTCCATGTGCTGTGCCTGCATTATTGGTCCCTAAGAAGGATGGAACTTGGAGGATGTGCATAGATAGCAGGGCTATCAATAACATCACAGTCAAGTACAGGTTCCCTATACCTAGGCTTGATGACATGTTGGATGAGCTGAGTGGATCAAGGTTCTTTTCTAAGATTGATTTGAGGCAAGGCTACCATCAGTTGAGGATCAGGGAAGGAGATGAGTGGAAGACAGCTTTCAAAACAAAGCATGGCCTCTATGAGTGGCTTGTCATGCCCTTTGGCCTGTCAAATGCCCCAAGTACCTTCATGAGATTGATGACAGAGGTGCTTAGGCCTTGCCTAGGGAGATTTGTGGTAGTATACTTTGATGATATTCTCATCTACAACAAGAGCAAGGATGATCATTTGAGGCATCTTGGGGCTGTGTTTGAGATACTTAAGGAGAGTAAACTCTTTGGGAAGCTTGAGAAATGCACCTTTATGACTAAGGAAGTTAAGTTTCTAGGATATGTGGTGTCTGGTAGAGGCATTTCAGTGGATCAGGACAAGATCATTACTGTTCAGTCTTGGCCTGTTCCTAAGAACATCACAGAAGTGAGAGGATTTCATGGCTTAGCATCTTTCTACAGAAGATTCATTAAGAACTTCAGCACCATTGCAGCACCCCTCACTGAATGTATGAAGAAAGGAGAGTTCACTTGGACTGAGAATGCCTTGCAGGCTTTCAAATACATAAAGAAACTCTTGTGCAGTGCACCTATCCTCAGGTTACCAGACTTTAATTGTCTATTTGAGGTTGAATGTGATGCAAGTGGGGTGGGAATAGGAGCTGTCCTCATCCAAGAGAAGAAGCCTGTAGCCTATTTTAGTGAAAAGCTAAGTGGTGCCAAGCTGAACTAATCTACTTATGATAAAGAGTTTTATGCTCCTGTCAGGGCTCTAAGGCATTAGAGTCATTACCTGAAGCCCAAGTCTTCTGTCCTACACTCTGATCATGAAGCATTGAAGCACATAGGAGGCCAGCATAAGCTCAGTCACATACATGCTAAATGGGTGGAGTTCCTCGAGTCATTTACCTTTTCTAGCAAATACAAAGAAGGGAAACAAAATGTTGTAGCTGATGCATTGTCTAGAACCTACACCCTGCTATCAACCATGGAATAAAGGGTTCTTGGATTTGAGTTCATGAAAGACATGTATCAGGAGGATCCAGACTTTGCAGACGATTGGTTAGCACAGAAAGAGGGAACCAGGACAATTGATTCACCCTACACTCTACAAAATGGATTCCTGTTTAAAGGAAACAAGCTGTGTGTTCCCAGAGGTTCTTATAGGAGTCTATTGATCAAGGAAGTGCATGGAAGTGGCCTTGGAGGACACTTTGGGGTTCAAAAGACTGTGGATATACTGCAGGATCAGTTCTACTGGCCTAAGATGATGGGCGAGGTCCAAATAGTGCTCAAAAGGTGTGGAGTCTGTCAAAAGGCCAAGAGTTCATTTCAGGCAGGACCTTACACTCCCCTACCAGTCCCATGTAGGCCTTGAGAAGATGTAAGTATGGATTTCATAGTGGCATTGCCTAGAACAACAAGAGGAAAAGATTATATCATGGTAGTTGTGGATAGGTTCAGCAAGATGGCACATTTCATTGCCTGTAAGAAAACTGAGGATGATGTGAGTGTCGCAGAGCTATATCTTGATTAGGTGGTGAGATTGCATGGAGTTCCAAGAACTATTGTATGTGACAGAGACACAAAGTTTATGAGTCATTTCTGGAGAACATTGTGGAAGCTGCTTAATACCAGGTTATTGTTTAGTACCTCCCATCATCCTCAAACAGATGGACAAACTGAGGTGACCAACAAGACCTTGGGAAAGATCTTGAGGTGTATAGTCATCAAATCGATTGGGATTTAAAGCTGGCTCAAGCGGAGTTCTCCTTTAATAGAGCTCCATCAGCAGCCACAGGCCACTCCCCCTTTGAAGTGGTCTATGGTACTAACCCCTTAATGCCTTTGAATTTGTCTAATGTGTGCAGGTCAAAGATCCATTATGATGCCAAGAAGAGGGTGGAACAAATGCTAAAACTCCATGAGTCAGTCAGAAAACAAATTGAGAAGACCAATGATCTATACAAGAAGAATGCCAAGGTTCCTAAGGTCAAGAAAGACTTTGCACCAGGAGACTTAGTATGGATCAACCTAAGGAAAGAGAGGTTCCCTTCCAAAAGAAAGAACAAGCTAGAGCCAAGAGTAGATGGTCCTTTTCAAATCATAGAGAAGATAGGTCCCAATGCCTACAGAATTGATCTACCAGGAGAATATGCAGTTCATGGGACATTTAATGTTGGAGATCTTAGTCCCTTCTATGAAGACTTTGAGGGAGAGGAAGACACATGCTTGAGGTCAAGCCCTTTTCAACCTGGGGAGGCTGCAGCAGGAGCTCACCCAAGGGGCCTTGATGATCAAGCCACAAGCCAGACAAGCCTGACCACAAGACCCCCTTAGATTGTAGCTCGAACCACAAGGTCCAAACATCAGGCCATGTCAAGCCAAATTCAAGCCAACCCAAGACAAGACAATGAGGAAGACATCCCAGGGTTCACCAAGTCATGCCAAGGTCCAAATCAGTCCACATTCCACACACAAGCCAGGAACAATGTCTGTCAGAGCTCAGTAGACCAGTTAGCAAAGCAAGCACCAAGGAGGTACACCAGCGCATCCTAGCCACCCTCACCATGGCCTACCATCAAGCCAACTCATTAATCAACAAGTTTTCCCAGGAGAATCCCCTTAGAAGTCTAGCAAAATCTCAAGTTACAAGCAGTCCAAACCAGAGTCTAATGAACCTCATGGCAAGGAAAGTACAAGTCCAGTTGTGGGTTCTTTTTGCCTAAGTCAACTTGTCCTCATCCAAGGCAGGTTTATCTAAGTTCAAATAAGAGTTGAAGAGTCCCAAGGAGCAGCAAAACACCCAGAGCAAGGCAGCAAGACAACAAGAACAACAGTTTCCCGTTTCAGGAAAACTCCAAAAACTGCTTTATTGCTTTTTGCTTCAGTCTGTTTTGTGTCTTTGTGTCTGTACTAGCTAGTTGTTAAACTCGTCCTCTTGTGAGGCCCTTAATTAGTTATCTGTTGTAGTAGTTCAAGTCCAAGCTGACCCTTAGATGGACTTTACATCCAAAGGTTCACATTGTATCAGCTTCCATATACAAGAAGGGTCTTATGTATTGTTGTAAGCAGACTTTATGAATGAATTAACCTTGAGAAATCTCTCAAATCTTTCAAACTTGTGCTAAGTGCTGTAGTTTGAGTCAAGCCTGATAAATCTTCAAGGTGTCTGATCAGTGTCTTGCTTTGTGAGTCAAGTTTAAGTCTGTGCTTTGCTGTGACTAGCTTGCTTACTGTTGAGTCTAAGTCTAGGGTGTTTGTGCATTGCTATAATACTCTAAACCTGTCTCAAACCCAGTCTTTTAGTCCTTTCTCTTGTGCTATGCTGTAGGGGAAGTTCTCTAAGTCATATCCTTGAGTTTCAGTTAATACAAGCCACTCTCTCTAAAACAGCCTCCATTTCTGTTTGTCTTTACTTTCAGTTTTAGTAAGCATATGAAAGCATCCCCTAAACTCACAAGCCTTAGTAGTTTACACTTGATAGGGTTGTCGCATACCCTAATCAAAGATAAATAACCCAGACTAGGCTAACAACAAATTAATGTAATTAGGGAAGTAAGGGGTCGATCTCAGGGAGACGGGAGATACTTGTGAATAGTTGTGGTTAGAACTCTACCTTGGACGATTGGCAAATGTTTGTCACTAATTACTAAATAATAACAATGCAATAAAGAAAAGAATCTAGGGAAGTAGGTTCACACATGTAGATTAACATATTGATGAAATTGGATTTAGGCTATGCAAATAATTCATTGTGAGTTCGTAAGAATGATGTGTTCATTACAATCATAGATCAGATGGTCTAGCAGGCTTTTTGGGCGATTTACTAGGTCTTAATCCACCATGTCATGCTTTGTCTATTCAATTCGCGTATCTCTACCTTGGAAAAGAATTCCATTTTAGTCGATTATTTCCGGCCAGAAATTGTTAACTATCGTTACAATCCAAACATGCATAGACACAACGTTTTAAAGGCACAATTTCTTGTATCCAATTATCATCTTTTAATTAATCTAACATGGCTATCCTACACCCTAGAAGGGTGACTACTTAAGCATGATTAACAATGAAAAGGAAACTAAGATTATAAAACTAAGAATGATAAACATGATAAAGGAAATAATAAAAGAAAATGAAACTATAATGTAAAGACGAGAATAAAGATTACCGAAAAAGGATGAGCAAAGATTGAAATGGAATAAGAACTTGAATAGGAAATGCAAACCCGGAAACTTGAATTCCAATTACAACTAGAACAACTAGAATTGAAGAAAACTTAGAACTAGACTAAACTAAACTAGAGAAAACTAAAACTAAACTAAACTAAGAAAGAAGAAGAACTAAACTAAAGAGAAATGTAAGAAGAGAAGAGATGTTGTGTGAAGAGATGGATGATATGATATGAGGGCTAGAGCATCTATTTATAGTATTAGGGTTTCGAGGAGAAGAGGTCGGGCATTAAACACATAGGTCAAAAATAGGATGAAGGAGCCGCAATGCTCGAAGCAGCACACATACCCGATCGGGTACACACTTACCCGATCGGGTAAGTTGTCATCTAGAAGTATTTGACCAACGTTTCATCTTCCTTCTCTTTGACTTGACTTCCATCATCCCCCTTGACCTCTTGAGTCGGGTTTGTTGATAGGGTTTGATGTAAAGCGATGATTGCTTCCGCCTAATTGATTGATCTTCCGACAACTACGAAACCGTCCTTGCTTCTTCTCTCTTTCGAATTAGTGAACCTTCTTGAAATGCCGTTCACTTGGTCAAGCTTGCTTCTTCAAATCGTCGGGTTCTAGGCAAATGCTCGGGAATATAGAAAAAGGGCGTAGAAACGTCACTTTTCCTACAAAACAGGTTAGAACACAGGAATTCGCCTAGAAGACGATATTAGCTCATAAAGTGGCTTAACAAAGCACAAATGACATACAAAATCGAGCTAAATTGGGGGTTAAAACCATACAAATATTCACTTATCAACACTCCAGCAGTAGACCGAATCCTAGCATATTTCTCTTTTATCTGATTTATTTCGTATTAATCTCTACTTTATTTCTCTTCCTTTAAATCTCATTTAGTTTAGTTTAAAACCTTTTCAAAACCCCTAGATTGTGACTAGCAGATTTAGATTTCAGTTAGTTAGTTTCCTCCCTGTGGCGATCGACCCTACTTTCGCTATCTTCTTTAGTTAGTAGACTTAGGCTTTTATTTTTGGTGTATAACGACTCGCATCAATCGTCATCGTACTTTCTTGAAACCTGATCATCCTTTCCGCATTAATTGTAAGCATTTTCTAAAGAATAGGAAAACTGAGGATACCACAGTTGCAATCAAATTAACCGGTGCTGAGGTCTGGGATTCGGTAAAAGGTTTACCAAAAGTTGTCGAGTCTTCTGCTGAAGAAATGAAAAGATTGAAAGATGACAAAACTGAAGGTTGGTGGAAACAAAGCATATTCTGGGAACTCCCTTATTGGAAGACATTGTTGATTCGACACACCTTAGATGTTATGCACATTAAGAAAAACGTTTTTGAACAGCTTATCAACACGGTGATGAATGTAACAAAGAAAACGTCATTTGGCCCTAAGGGTAAAGCTGACTTTCTTAAGCATTGCTTGAAACGACCCATATCATCTAGGTTTGTTTTAGAGACAGCGGAGAAGAAGGCTCTATGCGAATGGGTTGCTAGTTTGAAATTCCCGGATGGTTATGCTTCAGATTTGAGTCGGTGTGTTGACCATAGAAATTTGGTGTTGCATTCCATGAAAAGTCATGATTGTCATGTCTTTATGGAACAGTTACTTCCTGTTGCATTGAAACATTTACTCCCGACGAATTCTTGGAATGCTATAACTGAGATAAGCCAATTTTTTAGAGACTTGTGTACTTCTACGATTAAAGTTCATTCCATGGAACATCTAGAGTCAAACATTGCGGAGATATTATGCAAGTTAGAAATGATATTTCCCCCTTCTTTCTTCAATTCCATGGAGCATTTACCTACTCACTTACCTTATAAAGCGAAAGTTGGAGGACCTATTCAATATCGATGGATGTATCCATTTGAGAGGTTCCTCAATCATTTGAAAAAGAAGGTTGGCAACAAAGCTCGGGTCGAGGGTTCCATATGCAACGCTTTTTTATTAGAGGAAATTTCAATTTTTTGTTCCCTATATTTTGAAGATCACATTGACACAAAAGCGAAGGACTTGGAGGTTGGTGTGAATTCCGATAACCAACTAGATTCAAATATACCCGAGTTGTTCAATGATGACTTGGGAAATACTACCGGGAAATGTATAACAAGGTACTTAAATGAAAAAGAGTTTGAAGAAGCTCATTTTTATGTGCTAAGAAACTGTGGGCAATTTTTAGAGACTTATGAAAAGTAAGTTATTGATTCGTTATTAGACAAATAACTTTAAATAATAAAATTAATTCATTTTTATATTATAGTTAAAACGTACATTACTAATCAAAACATGTCATGATGTCACGTCTTATTATAGGGAATTTGAGACGTACTTCAAATTCACATATCCTGATGTCACGTCTTATGATGATGTTTTAGAGCAAAGATGACAAAAGTTTTTCGAAATGGTTGGGAAATGAAGTAAGATCACATTTAATTTTCTTATTAACTAATATTGAGAAGATAACATCTTAATATAATTAATATATTGTTTTATTGATATATAGGCTTATAGATTGAAGGATCCTTTAATAATAGCTCTAGCAGGGGGTCCAAGTAACTGGGTGAGGACATGGAGAAGATATTCTATCAATGGCTATAAATTTCGTGCTTTTAAAGAGGGAGTTGATGTTCCGAATGCTACTATAAGCAATGGGGTTTGTGTGAGTTCTACTGAAGGGTTGGACTACTACGGAACCCTTAATGAAGTAGTTGAGTTTTTTTATTATACCGAGCACAGGATTTATAAGGCCATATTGTTTAAATGTGATTGGTTTGATAATTCCCCACAAGGAGTTAGTATCCATAAGGTATACGAACTTGTCGATGTAAACTTAAAAAAGAAACTTTGTGGACATAACCCATTCATGGCAGCTTTTCAAGTGGATCAAGTGTGTTATGCTCCTTATCCAACCACTAAGAAAGATAATCAATGGTCCGCATTTTTTAAAATCAAGTCACGATCGCATGTTGATGCTCTTGTTGACGAAATTGTCTTCCAAGAAGATGTGGTTGTCAATAGTCAGTCAATTTCACTAATTTTGGTAGAAGAGACACAAAGTGAGGATGAGTATGAAGTGGCTGTTGAAAGGGGTGAAGGGGAGTATGACAAGGACATCGGTGAAGAAAAAGAAAAAGATGATGAAGATGAAGAAATTCAAGAAGTACAAAATGAGGAAGATGAGGAAGAAGTCGGAATACTTTTTTCAGATGATGAAACTTTGTTGATTTGTAGTGATAGTGATAGTGAGGGTCAGTAGTTGTAATCTATTTGTCAAAATACAATTATAATCAAATTTGAAACTTTGCATTGTAATTCAAAAAGTTTGCTCACGGTTTTTATATATTATTGAACTACCTAACAATTTCCATTGTATATAGCTTTTACTTATGGCAGGTGGGTTTATAAGACGAATCATAGGTAGCACTAATCGATCTCGTCGTCCTAATGATGAGCAGAACGAGGAGGAGGCTGCCTAGGATGACCACGAGCAGGAGGGGACGCGGATTATTCTGTCTCGCAATTCTGACATAGGCCAATGGTAAGTGTCGAATATATAGAAAACTTTTACTATCGCTAACTTTTTTTTATTATAACTTTTACGCTAAATTTTATTATCTTTTATTATCGCGTTCGTTCTAATATGTATCTTTTTAAGGAGGGATGACTAGTCGATCAAGCAATACGTTACTTGGTCTTTCATTCGTACCATCGGCCGAGAGTACTTCACCAAATGGAGTGAAGCGAGCCATTACCAGCGTAGGCGGATGTGGGAATACTTTCAGGTATATTATATTACGGTTCTATCTATTACTAAAAAGTAATTGTTTTCATTCAAAACGTGTAGATGTACAATTTCAGCAATTACTAACAAGTTGTTTATGATGAAATAGTATCATGGATTTTTTTTTAGAGATGAGAGAGAAAGTTGGAGAGAGGAAGCTCCGTCTTTTGATTTCTAGGGTTTTGTGCAAAGGCCAAAATCGATATTGATTCTCAATCTCTTCAAGGATAAATCTCATTAATAATAATAATAGACATAATTAATACTCACAAAATTTAATTGAATTATTAATCACATAGTAACAAACTGTTTTAGTCTTCTTACTATGTCGGGAATTCAGGTAATAGAAGTGATAAGTGAATATTTGTATGATTTTAACCCCCACTTTAGCTCGGTTTTGTATGTCATTTGTGCTTTGTTAAGCCATTTTATGAGCTAATATCGTCTTCTAGGCGAATTCCTGTGTTCTAACCTGTTTTGTAGGGAAAGTGACGTTTCTACGCCCTTTTTCTATATTCCCGAGCATTTGCCTAGAACCCGACGATTTGAAGAAGCAAGCTTGACCATATCAAAAGCATTTCAAGGAGGTTCACTAATTCAAAAGAGAGAAGAAGCAAAGACGGTTTCGTAGTTGTCGGAAGATCAATCAATTAGGCGGAAGAATTCATCGCTTTACATCAAACCCTATCAACAAACCCGATTGGAGAGGTCAAGGGGGATGATGGAAGTCAAGTCAAAGCAAAGGAAGATGAAACGTTAGTCAAGAGCTTCCAGAAGACCACATACCCGATCGGGTAAGTGTGTACCCGATCGGGGATGTCTGCTGCTGCGATCAAAATGCTTCAACTTCCTATTTTTGTCTTATATGTTTAATGTTCGACCCCTTCTCCACGAAACCCTAATGCTATATATAGATGTTCCAGCCCTTCTTCTCAAATCATCCATCACAACAATCCTCTTTACATATCTTCTTTAGAATACTCTTTTCTTTTCTCTTTAGTTTAGTCTTTCTAGTTTAGATCATTTTCTTCTTTTGACTTTAGTTCTTAGTTTATTTATGTCCATTTCACATCAAAACATTAGTTTAGATCAATAGGAATTTCAATCTTTGTAATCTACTTTGGTGGGTTCAAGCATTGTAATTCAAGGAACGATTATTCTATGCGAGAGATTTCTATTATTGTTATCGCTTTCGTTGTTGATCGTCACCTAGGTATTCCTAATTTATCCTTTGTTTAAAGTTCTTTATGTTCCTTATTTGATTGTTATTTTCTATTTCATATCATCTAGATTCAATTTTCATGTTGTTATAATGGTCATTTCATTTCTTAGATTGTCAAATAGCGTCGTTATTATCGCCACATAGAGAGTCTTAGACTATTGTTAAAATCAACTAAATATGTGTATCCTAGTTTTCATTGTTAATATCATCTTAGACATAAACATTATCATGAGTGAGTAGTCACCTTTCTAGGGTGTAGCGTAGCCATGTTAGATTGATTAAAAGATGTTAATTGGATAAAAGAAATTGTGCTTTTAAAACATTGTGTCTATGCACGTTTGGACTTTAACGATAGTTGACGATTCCTGATCAAAATCATTGACTAGTATGAAATTCTTTTCCAAGGTAGAGATACAGGAATTGAATAGACAAAGCATGACATGGTGGATTAAGACCTAGTAAGACGCCTAAAAACCTGCTAGACCATCTGATCTATGATTGTAATGAACACATCATTCTTACGAACTCACAATGAATTATTTGCATATCCTAAATCCAATTTCATCAATATGTCAATCTACATGTGTGAACCTACTTTCCTAGATGCTTCTCATTATTGTTAATTCATCTTTTGCTTTATTGCTTCCATCTTTTAATTGTTTTTATTTTCATTTATGCCTTTTGTTAGTTTAGATATCATAAATTCCAAATTACCCAGAAACTCGTTAGATAAAACTCAATTGTGAGACAATTCACAATCCATAGGAAATACCATCTCCCTGAGGATCGACCCCTACTTCCCTAATTACATTAATTTGTTATTAGCCTAGTCTGGGTAAATTATCTTTGTATTGGGCTTGCGACAGGCTCGGTCAAATTTTGGCGCCGTTGCCGGCGAGCACGGTTTAATTTTCTTTTTTCTTGTGATTTTTATCGCAATTAGTTTTATCTAGTCTTTAGGAACTCAAATTCCTCTAGACCTCTCTTGATTTTTTCATCTTAGCTTTCCATTCTTATGCCCATATCTTCTAGACTAGGGACTCCTATTCCTTTAGACCCCAAACTAGAAAGAAGTCTGCGTAGGAAACTAAAGCTATTCAACGAAATTTCAAAAGCTTCTGATATTTCAAGTTTAGATCGTATTCGTGAGAAATACTCGGATATCTTATCTAATCTCGAAGGAGAAGAAGATCCATTCTCATCTCCATTCCCAAAAACCAATCAACTTTCAACCAACACTTCACCTTCACCTTCACAAAAGAAAATGGTTCGACTTTCCGACCATTCTAAACCCACTGCAGATACACTTCCAAGGGGTATCGCTACACCCCAAATCACTGCCTTAAACTTCGAAATCAAACCTGCCTTCATTAATTTAATAGAAAGAAGTCAATTTGGTGGCAATGCCACAGAAGATCCCAATCTTCATATCCAAAACTTCGATGATTATTGCTCCACGATTAGACAAACTGGAGTATCCCAAGAGCAGATTAGGGAAATGCTCTTTCCCTTCTCTTTAAGAGGAAAGGCAAAACTCTGGATCAATAATCTTGACCGAGTTGCCTTAGGAATAGCTGACTGGGATGGTCTAGCTCTTGCTTTCTATCAAAAGTACTTTCCACCAGAACGAACCGCACTCTTACGGAGTCAAATTACTGGATTCCGTTAGAGAGGCGACGAAAGCCTTTACGAGGCATGGGAAAGATACAAAGAATTACAAAGAGAATGCCCTCATCATGGCCTTGATTCATGGTTCCTAGCTATCACCTTCTACAACGGTTGTTGTGGCAAATTGCGTCGTATCCTCGACTCCGCTAACAATGGTCGTTTCGATCAAATCGATGTAGAAATAGCTAGTACAACTATCGAGTCAATGGCAATCCACGATTCTCAGTATAGCAACTCGCGTGCTATGCCACTCAAAACCAAGCAGGATGATTCAAGTAAAGTAGCACTCCTAGAAGCCCAATTAGCCCTTCTGCAGCAACAAGTAGGAAGCTCTTCCCAATCTAAGGAATATGTTAACGTCACTAACCACGTAGTGGTATGTGAGACATGTGGGGTTGGAGGGCATATATTTCAAGAATGTAGAAGTTCAATAGAGCAAGTCAATGCCTATCAAGGATATAGGCAAGGCAACTCTTTCTCAAACTTTTATAATGAAAACACAAAAAACCATCCTTTTTTGTCCTACAAAAGCACCAACATTCAAAATCCCCACCAACAAATTCAACAACCATTCATACCACACCAACAAAAGCCTTACAATCCACCTGGTTTTCAAAACCAGAGACCTTCATTCCAACCTAACTTCAACCAACCTTATCAAAACCAACCTCAACACCAACCACCCAAAATTCAAAGACAACCTAATGACTCAAGTTTGAGCAAAATTGAATCTATGCTTCTCCAAGTTGTTCAAAAACAAGATTCAATGTTTGCTTAACTTCAAAAGAGTGATCAAGCTCAAAGTGCCGCCATCAAGATGCTTGAAACTCAAATGGCCCAATTGGCTGCCTCTAATCCCAAAGAAAACAAGGCCAACTCCCACCTCATGGTGAACAACCGAGGGACACTGCAAATGCTATCACCCTTAGGAGTGGTACCACTTATACGGAACCTCAGCAACCCAAAGAACAAATAGTTGAGCCTACACAAGTAGAGAGCCAAAAAGATACCCAACCATCCACCGCTAAGGAAGCGGAAAATAAACCCAAAAAGAGGGATGAACCTGAAAAGGAACCCATAAAAATTCAAGTTCCATTTCCCCAACGTTTGAGGAGAAATCATAAGGAAACCCAATTCAGCAAATTCATGAAAGTAGTCAAAAACCTCCAAGTAACGGTTCCCTTCACTGAATTAATCACTCAAATCCCTTCTTATACGAAATTCATGAAGGATATCTTAACTAAAAAGAAGACTTTAGATGATGTTGAAATCATAACATTCAAAGCTGAATGCAGTGCGTTATTGCAAAACAAGTCCCCTCCTAAGTTAAAGGATCCTGGTAGTTTCTCTATACCTTGCACTATAGGCACCTACACAATTGATAAAGCTTTATGCGATCTAGGTGCTAGTGTAAGCGTTATGCCCTATTCCATCTGCGAAAAATTGAATATGGGAATTCTCCAATGCACAAGTATCACCCTGTAAATGGCAGATCGAATCTCTAAAACAACCTATGGGAGTTTTAGAAGATGTGCCTGTCAAAGAAGGGAGGTTTTTCATTCCAGTCGATTTCATAGTGTTAGATATGGCTGAAGATTCGCAAATCCCTATTATTTTAGGAAGGCCATTTCTACACACTGCGGGAGCAGTAATCGATGTCAAGAATGGAAGATTGACATTAGAAGTGGGTGATGATAAAGTCACCTACAACTTAAACAGTGCAATGAAAAGCCCTATGCTTGAAGAGCCTTGCTGTTTCCTTGACATTGTCGACTCAATTATTGATGAATCTCTGTATCCATCAATAATTGAGGATCATTTAGAAGCAATCTTATTGTTAGAGGATATCTCTGAGAACGACAATTTTGAGATCAGTGAGCTGGAAAAGGTCCTGACTGGTAAAGAGATACCGTTAGAAGAAGTTACAGAGTTCATAAGCTTAATCGATACTCCTCCCAAGGCAGAAGTACATAAACCCGAACTTAAACCTCTTCCCTCAAATCTAAAATATGCTTTTTTAGATGAGTCTGAATATTGCCCAGTCATAGTAAGTGCTCTCCTAGATGAAAATCAGTTAAACTCACTATTGACTGTCTTGAAAAAACATAAAAAGGCAATAAGTTATAAACTTGAAGATCTCACAGGCATAAGCCCCGACTTTTGCATGCATAAAATCAACTTAGAAGAAGGTCAAAAACCTTGTGTTCAAGGTCAGCGCCGTCTTAATCCCAACATGCAAGAAGTAGTTAAAGTTGAAGTTATGAAATTGCTAGATGCTGGCATAATCTATGCAATTTCTGACTCGAAATGGGTTAGCCCTGTCCAAATTGTTCCCAAGAAAGGAGGAACAACAGTAGTCAAAAATGAAAAGAATGAGCTCATCCCCACAAGGATTGTGACGGGATGGCGTATGTGCATTGACTACAGGAAGTTGAATCAATCAACTCGAAAAGATCACTATCCTCTACCCTTCATTGATCAAATGCTAAAGAGGTTAGCTTGCCACAAATATTTCTCCTATTTAGATGGTTACTCAGGATTTTTCCAAATTCCTATCCACCCTGAGGACCAAGAGAAAACCACCTTCACCTGTCCCTATGGTACTTTCGCTTATCGCAGAATGCCATTTGGCTTGTGTAATGCACCTGCCACTTTCCAGCGTTGTATGACAAGTATCTTTTCAGATTTTGTAGAAACTATCATGGAAGTATTCATGGACGACTTTAGCTTCTATGGCATTTCCTTTGATAATTGTTTGACAAATCTATCCAAAGTTCTGAAGCGCTGTCAAGAAGTCGACCTTGTTCTCAACTGGGAAAAGTGTCACTTCATGGTGAACGAAGGTGTAGTTTTAGGACACATGGTTTCTGAAAGAGGTATTGAAGTGGATCGAGCTAAGATCCAAGTTATTGAACAACTGCCACCACCTTCTAATATAAAAGGAATCAGTAGTTTCCTTGGCCACGCCGGTTTCTACCGACGGTTCATTAAAGATTTTTCAAAAATAGCCAAGCCCCTGACTGAGCTCCTTTTCAAGGATGCACCTTTTAAATTCACAAAGGAATGTCTTGAGGTATTCAACAAAATCAAACGTGCTTTAATCACTGCACCTATAATCCAGTCACCTGATTGGAATCTTCCATTTGAACTTATGTGCGTTGCGAGTGATTATGCCGTAGGAGTTGTTTTGGGGCAAAGAAAGGAAAAGTTCCTTCCTGCGATTTACTACGCTAGTAAAACCTTAGATCCTGCCCAAATCAACTTCTTGCCATTGTCTATGCCTTAGACAAGTTCTGTTCTTACCTTATAGGATCAAAAGTCATCGTTTACACTGACCATGCTGCTTTGAAATATCTGCTTTCAAAGAAAGAGGCAAAACCTCGACTTATCCGATGGATCTTACTCCTTCAAGAGTTTGATCTAGAGATCCGGGATAAGAAAGGAGCAGAGAATGTAGTCGCTGACCATCTCTCAAGGATAAGAGTAACTGAAATCGGATTACCAACGCCGATTAATGATTCGTTTGCTGATGATTCATTAATGGCAGTTGCGGACTCTTCTCCTTGGTATGATGATATGGCCAATTTTCTTGTCAGTCGCCAGCTACCTTATGACCTTTCTTATAACCAAAGAAAGAGATTTTTGCATGATGCAAAATTCTTTGTTTGGGATGACCCTTATCTTTTCAAGCAGTGTTATGATGGTCTTTATAGACGATGTATCCCCCAGTGGGAAGTTAAAGGAGTTTTAGAAGGATGCCACTGATCTGCTTATGGTGGTCATCATGGTCCATCCAAGACCGTAGCCAAAGTCTTACAATCCGGGTTTTTCTGGCCCTCGATGTTTAAAGATTCCAAAGACTTTGTTATGGCTTGTGACGCTTGTCAACGAATAGGTCAAATATCCAAGAGACATGAAATGCCTCAAAACGGCATATTAGAAGTTGAAATAATCGATGTCTGGGGTATTGACTATCAAGGACCATTCCCTTCTTCTAACGGAAATCGTTACATCCTAGTCGATGTCGACTATGTTTCGAAGTGGGTAGAAGCAATTGCTACTCCCACCAATGATGCTAGAACTGTGATACGGCTATTTAAGAAGATCAGTTTTCCGCGTTTTGGTGTACCCAGAGCCGTGATAAGTGATCGAGGAACGCATTTTGGAGAAAAGCAGTTAGACACTCTGCTTGCCAAGTATGGTGTGTATCACAGACGAGGATTAGCCTACCATCCTCAGACCAGCGGTCAAGTAGAATCTCAAACAGAGAGTTGAAAACAATTCTTCAGAAAGTAGTCTCAAGATCTAGAACCGACTGGAGTAATAAGCTCGATGACACCTTATGGGCTTATCGCACAGCTTTCAAAACCCCGATTGGAACATCTCCCTATTGGTTGGTTTATGGAAAGGCCTGTCATCTTCCTGTCGAGTTAGAGTATAAAGCTTACTGGGCTATCAAATAACTCAACTTAGACACTAAGCTTAGCGCTGATAGACGACTTTTGCAACTCAATGAGCTAGAAGAATTTTGTTTGCAAGCTTATGAGAACTCTAGGATATATAAGGAGAAAACGAAGCGTTGGCACGACAAGAGGATAATTAGAAAAGAATTTAATGTCGGTGACCAAGTACTTCTTTTCAACTCCCGTTTGAAAATTTTTCCGCGAAAACTTCGATCACAATGGTCTGGACTATTCACTGTCACATATGTTAGCAAGTATGGCTATGTGGAAATAATTGCTGGCAATGGTGAGAAATTCAAAGTCAATGGACACAGACTGAAACTCTACTATAGCAATTCTATCATCGGATGCTTAGATATTGTCTATATGGAGCGTCAATCCCCAACCCAATGATTTCATAGAAGAATTCGTCGAGCAGGACGTTAAACAAGCGCTTCTCGGGAGGCAACCCGTGTTTCTTTTCTTTTTGCATTTTCTTTTTGTTTTTTTCCCTTTTTCGTTGTTTTGTTAGATTTCCTTTGCAGATGAAAGAATTTTTGAGGAATTCATGAAGACCTTCCTTGTCAAGTCCAAAAGACTAGCTTGGGGGAGTCCGCGCTGACTAGTAAGCTTCATTCTTCTTTCATTTTTCCTTTCTTCCCATTAAACATCTCGTTGCATATTTAGGCTTTGTGCTCACATTGAGGACAATGTGATGTTTAGCTTGGGGGAGGGATTGCATTTTCCCATTCTACATTTTAGTTATATTTTTCAAATTTTGAATATAAAAGAGAAGATTTTAGAGAGAAATTTTTAATTTTGAACACAATTGAATGCTTTTCATGCTTTGCTTTCTTGTCTATTATGCTATAATGTTACATTTTCCCAAACTTAGAGCTTTCAAACCATAATGATTCAATATTTATTGAATTGTGCATACATGGGGAAGTCTTGTACACAGTAGGCATGGAATGAATCTATAGATGAGTACGCTTGATCTTGACATTTGGCAAGTTACATTTATTGTAAGGTACAACCTCCTTAGACTGGTACATCTATACCCAGTCTCATTTAGGTGTGTGTAGTTCTCCTCAAAATTAGCCCCTTCATACAAATGCTTCACAAAAATAATAGCTACAAATAAAAACTGCCTACCTTTTGAGCTAGTAGCTAGACTATGGTGTATGGGTGCTCTTTTGAGAAGATTTGTTCATATCTGTCAAAGTGAATTTGGAAGAACGAAATTGTTCAAAAAGTGATGTTATGTTCAAAAGAAAAAGAAAAAAATTGAAATGAAAAAAAATCGAAAACAAAGAAAAAGAAATAAGAGAAGAAGTTATGAGTATCTCCTAAGAAATGTCAAATTAATAGAAGGAGTTTACCCTTATGTGTCATGTGTAATAAGCCAATTTGTTGCTTCTGGCATCGTTATTCGTCTTTTGGAAGTTAATCAAAAGTTTGGATTGAGTATTCATTTATCATTGGCCAGTTGCTAGCTCATTCTAACCTTCACATGACCATAACTGTTTGTCCACCTTTCACCTATTTCCCAAAGCCTTCTTCTTATTTTTCGGGTTCTTTTCTATGTGCATTGTGATATTTGACTTGTGTTTTGAATTGTTTACCATATTAGACTGCGGACACATTTTCATAAGTCGTAGACAGGTGAGTGTCTCAAAAATATTTACACATAAAGAAATCACCTTTTACATACAATGAGTGTTCGAGTGTGCCGTGAGAGTCCATTTGTCAAAAGATCATGCAAGAGCCAAAATCCTATAGTGAAATTCTTTGTGTTACGCCGTTATGTAAATCTCAGCCATGTTTATGTATCATTCTTGCCCACGTTGTTTTTGGGTTATGATTCATTATGTTTTCAAAGTTTTATGTTGAGATTTGTTTCTTGATGGTGTAGTAGCCAATGCTTGCAACCTTGTCCTGGTATTGTTTGTTATGTTTGCTTGAGGACAAGCAAAGGTTAAGCTTGGGGGAGTTTGATAGGTGAATATTTGTATAATTTTAACCCCCACTTTAGCTCGGTTTTGTATGTCATTTGTGCTTTGTTAAGCCATTTTATGAGAAAATATCGTCTTCTAGGCGAATTCCTGTGTTCTAGCCTGTTTTGTAGGGAAAGTGACGTTTCTACGCCCTTTTTCTATATTCCCGATCATTTGCCTAGAAGCCGACGATTTGAAGAAGCAATCTTGACCATATCAAAAGCATTTCAAGGAGGTTCACTAATTCAAAAGATAGAAGAAGCAAAGACGGTTTCGTAGTTGTCGGAAGATCAATCAATTAGGCGGAAGAATTCATCGCTTTACATCAAACCCTATCAACAAACCCGATTGGAGAGGTCAAGGGGGATGATGGAAGTCAAGTCAAAGCAAAGGAAGATGAAACGTTAGTCAAGAGCTTCCAGAAGACCACATACCCGATCGGGTAAGTGTGTACCCGAGCAGGGATGTCTGCTGCTGCGATCAAAATGCTTCAACTTCCTATTTTTGTCTTATATGTTTAATGTTCGACCCCTTCTCGACGAAACCCTAATGCTATATATAGATGCTCCAGCCCCTCTTCTCAAATCATCCATCACAACAATCCTCTTTACATATCTTCTTTACAATACTCTTTTCTTTTCTCTTTAGTTTAGTCTTTCTAGTTTAGATCATTTTCTTCTTTTGTCTTTAGTTCTTAGTTTGTTTCTGTCCATTTCATATCAAAACATTAGTTTAGATCAATAAGAATTTCAATCTTTGTAATCTACTTTGTTGGGTTCTAGCATTGTAATTCAAGGAACGATTATTCTATGCGAGGGATTTCTATTATTGTTATCGCTTTCGTTGTTGATCGTCACCTAGGTATTCCTAATTTATCCGTTGTTTAAAGTTCTGTATGTTCCTTATTTGATTGTTATTTTCTATTTCATATCATTTAGATTCAATTTTCATGTTGTTATAATCGTCATTTCATTTCTTAGATTGTCAAATATCGTCGTTATTATCGCCACATAGAGAGTCTTAGATTATTGTTAAAATCAACTAAATATGTCTATCCTAGTTTTCATTGTTAATATCATCTTAGACATAAACATTATCATGAGTGAGTAGTCACCTTTCTAGGGTGTAGGGTAGCCATGTTAGATTGATTAAAAGATGTTAATTGGATAAAAGAAATTGTGCTTTTAAAACATTGTGTCTATGCACGTTTGGACTTTAACGATAGTTGACGATTCCTGATCAAAATCATTGACTAGTATGGAATTCTTTTCCAAGGTAGAGATACAGGAATTGAATAGACAAAGCATGACATGGTGGATTAAGACCTAGTAAATCGCCTAAAAACCTGCTAGACGATCTGATTTATGATTGTAATGAACACATCATTCTTACGAACTCACAATGAATTATTTGCATATCCTAAATCCAATTTCATCAATATGTCAATCTACATGTGTGAACCTACTGCCCTAGATGCTTCTCATTATTGTTAATTCATCTTTTGCTTTATTGCTTCCATCTTTTAATTGTTTTTATTTTCATTTATGCCTTTTGTTAGTTTAGATATCATAAATTCCAAATTACCCAGAAACTCGTTAGATAAAACTCAATTGTGAGACAATTCACAATCCATAGGAATTACCATCTCCTCGAGGATCGACCCCTACTTCCCTAATTACATTAATTTGTTATTAGCCTAGTTTGGGTAAATTATCTTTGTATTGGGCTTGCGACAGGCTCGGTCAAGAGGATGCAAGGAAGGAAGCTGCTACAAAACCGAGGGCCGAAATCTCTAGTGATGATGGAAGTCCTGTGGACATTACTGACCAGGAGGCACCATGGCAAATTGTTGGGTCAAAGAAGAAGAAGAGTGTGCAATCCTCTAAACATTCGGGAAATTAGCTACGATTGAAGAGCATACTGGAGGGGAAGTGCTTCAGAAAGGTAATATCCTCACACTTACGGTAGATGATGTAGCTGAGGAAATTAATTATTGGAATACTGCTATTTTTGGATATGTTATGGGAGCTAATCCTCCTAGAATGGTGATGGAGGGTTTTCTGAGGAGGGAATTGAGGGATTATGCGATTACTAAGATTGGATTCCTACCAAATGGTCTGTTTGTTGTAAGGTTTGAAAAGGCTGAACTTCATAAATTGGTTCTGGGTAAGGGGATTTTTGTTGTTCGATGGAAAACCTGTAATTTTACGTCCCTGGGATTCGAATTTTAAGATGACGAAGATTTCAGTTAAAGCTGTTCCAATTTGGATCAAATTGGTAGGGCTTGATCTGAAATTTTGGGGCAATTCTTGCTTGGGGAAACTGGCCTCTCTGTTAGGTCGATTTATTAGGATTGATGAGTTAACCTTGAGTAAGACGCTACTAGGCTTTGCTAAGGTATTGGTTGAAGTTGAGTTTAATCAACAATTTCCTGATAAAATCTATTTTGTAGATGAATTGGGGCAGGAAACTGCTGTAGCAGTGGAGTATGATTGGATACCTATCACTTGTAAGAATTATAAAGGGATGGGGCATTATGCTAATGTCTGCAGGAGGGGTGCAGTTCTTGGTCCTCCAATAGCAGCTCCTGTTGTGTCTCATAGGCAAGTTTGGAAGAAAAAGGAAAATCAGGCTGCAATAATAGACAATAATGAATTTCCTGTGCTAACTAAACGAGTTGCTGAAGTGGGTGTGAGTGGAAGTACTTGGATTTCTAGTGAACCAAAGGAGTATCAGAAGGAGACTGAAGTAATTACTCCTGCTAGTACTCCTCTGAGTATGAACTATAGTGCCTTGTTTACTCCAGCTCGAGTTATTACTAGAATGACTAGGCATAAAACTAGAATCCCTGGGGGAAGAGAGGATGAGTTTGTTGTGAAAATTAATAGTGCTATTGGGAAGAATGCTGAAATGGTTGATAAAGGGGGAGGGGGAGGGGGACAGACCTCCTCCAATGACTAAATTTGGTGTGTGGAACATCAGGGGCCTAAATAATGATGGGAAACAGAGGTATATTAAGTGGTATCTACATTAAACAGAGGTTACAGGTTGATGTAATTGAGATGTCAACTCAGTATATTCACTTGGATGTGAAATGTATTGATGATAATAATAGATTCTTCCTTACTTTTGTTTATGGCTTTAATAAACCTGAGGAGATGACTTCTCTTTGGAATGACATTATTAGAGTGAATACAGCTGATCCTTGGGTGATCTTGGGTGATTTCAACAATGTCTTATTTCCTAATGAGAAGATTGGCCTTCCTGTGAGATATTCTGATACTCTACCTTTTCAGAGAATTATTAATAGGTGTGAGTTGCAGGATATGAAAACTCTAGGTGCCTTTTATACTTGGAATAATAAGCAACCAAGTGGTACTAGGGTTTTTAGTAGAATTGACAGGGTGCTGGTGAATGAAGGGTGGATAAGGGATATGCCTGATTATTATGCTTTCTATGGACCTGAAGGAGATTTTGATCATTGTCCTTGTATCATTGAGGATGGGGGTAGTGTTATTCAAAGTAAGAAGCCTTTTAAATTTTTCAACATGTGGTGTAAAGCTTCTGAATATATGGACATTATGCAAACAGGCTGGAATCAGACTGTCTATGGTACTCCAATGTTTAGGGTGATTTCTAGACTTAAGGAGCTGAATCCTTTGTTAAGGAGCCTTAATAGAGAGTTATTTTGAGAGGAATGGTGATGTGGCGTTTGAAATCCTTTTGATCTGCCAGAAGAATCTTAAAGCTAACCCTAACAATGCTGAATTGATGGATATTGAATATCAGGCACACTCTAGTTATTTACTGATAAAGCAGTAAAAAGAGGAGTTTTTGAGACAAAAATCTAAGTGTGTATGGGCTAGTGATGGGGATACTAATACTACTATTTTTCACAAGGCTATTCAGAAGAGACAGATTCAGAATAACGTTCTAAGAGTTGTAGGCATGGATAACATTACCTATAAGAAACCTGAGGACATCATTCAGGCATTTGAGGTATATTACAAGGAGCTTTTGGGCACTGCTGGTACTAGCTCTGATTTTAATCCCCCAGATTATGGGGAATGGCCCTAAAGTTCAGGAAGATGACTGGCCTATGTTATGTCAAGTTCTTTCTGAGAAAGAGATTAGGGACACAGTCTTCTCGATTCCTTGGGATAAAAGCCCTGGCCCTGATGGGTATAGCAGTTGTTTCTTTAGAACCATTTGGGATATCATTACGCATGGGGTATGTTTAGCTGTTAAGGACTTTTTCTTGTCTTGAAGACTGCTTAAACAGATTAACTGTACTAATATTGTTTTGATACCGAAGACTGATAACCCTATATCTGTCAAAGACTTTAGACCTATTGCTTGTTGCAATACTCTATATAAAATTATTTCCAAGCTGATTTGTAATAGATTAGCTAGAGTATTACCTGATATGGTTAACCCTGCTCAAGCTGCCTTTGTTAAGGGGAGAAGTATTATGGGGAATATTCTGATCCGTCAGGATTTGGTTAGGCTCTATGCTAATAAGTCTGCCTCTCCTAGATGCATGATCAAGGTGGACCTGAGGAAAGCATATGATTCTATTGAATGGAAGTTTGTTCAGCAGGTTTTGTGTTGGCTTAACTTCCCTGTACATTTAGTACATTTGATTATGGAATGCATTACTACTACTCCTTACTCCCTGGTTATTAATGGTACTCCTCATGGTTTTTTTAAAGGCCAAAAAGGACTACGTCAAGGTGATCCATTGTCCCCCCTTTTATTCACACTATGTATGGAATATTTAAGCAGAATTTTGAAGGTGGTCAGTGACATAAAAGGATTCAAGTTTCATCATCTTTGTAAGGGGTTGAGGCTTAACCATCTCTTGTTTGCTGATGATCTTCTCATTTTTTGTAAAGGTGATTTGAGATCCATTTTCCTGATTGTGGCGGGTTTTAATTTCTTCTGTAGGGCCTCTGGACTGCACATTAATAGTGATAAATCTGACTTAATTGTGACTGGAATTAGTGCTGAAGTTGAGGATGTTATCTTTGCTCATACTGGGTTCAAAAAGGGATCACTTCCTTTTCAATATCTTGGTGTCACCATTTCTCATAAGAGACTATCAAAGAATGACTGCAATATTCTGGTGGAGAAGATGATAAAAAGGATTAGAGGATGGAACAAGAGGAGAATATCCTATACTGGCAGGCTGACACTTGTTAAAGCTGTTCTTAGCACAATTTAGAACTATTGGGCTCAGATGTTTATTCTTCCTTGTGGGGTAATGGATAAGCTTAAGGCCCTTTGTAGGAACTTTCTATGGGAGGGTGCGGAGGAGTATTCTAAAGCTCCTTTGGTTGCTTGGTCAGTTCTTTGTAAAGATAAAGAGACTGGTGGGCTGGGTCTGGTTGATAGCAAGGTCTGGAATAATGCTGCAGTTGGTAAACTTGTCTGGTGGATTGCCACTAAGAAGGTGTGGGAAATATCGGTATATTTCAACATGAAATTTAAGGATTATAACGAAATTATAATATATGAAATACGAGTCATAAACGAAAAGCATCAAGATTAGAATCAACCTTTGGTCCTAGCAATATGGCCTAAGAACAAATATCGAGATCGATATTCTCCTATTCGTTGCACCCAAGATGTTCTGAGAAGTGCATTTTCTTGTGCTAGAAAGAATACCAAAATTACTGCTAATTTTTGTTGTGAAAGTTATGATGATTAGAAGTGTAGAGAATCAGTTTATATCTTACTCTTTTCTCTTCCTTTAACCGTCCAACACAAGTGGAGGAAGAAGAGGACTCTTTTTTTTCTCTACTTATTTTTAGGTAGTGAAGTCAAGATAGGAGTCTTCCCTATTTTATTTATTTAATGTATAATATGTGTATGTATTATTATTGTCATTTATGTTGTCACATATTAATAAGTCCATACAACATCTTGTAGTCGATTTATTAATACCGGTCTGACATCATTTATTATGACAATATCGTATAATATATACTTCAATTATAAATATCGTATATTTATAATTTGCTAATTAAATATAACAGTTTATATTTAATTACGAATTAACATTTTAATTCGTTTAAGCTTACATTGTATTAAATAATTACATTATATACATCAATTAGATATAACAGTTTATATTCAGTTACGAATTAAAATTTAATTCGTCTAAGCTAATATTATTTAATTGTATTAAATAATCGTATCATCATTACATTAACTAACCTTTTAGTCATATACATCGACTAACCTTTTAGTCATATAAGGCATCTGTAACAACCCGAAAAGTACCCAAATTTTCTAGTAAAAATATTTACTAACACTTTTCAGCAGACTTAAGTTTTTAAAATAGAAATTTTTATTTCAAGTCGTATTTTGAAATTCCGAGTTCGTATTTGGAATTTCTGAGAGATTTCATGAAAATCCCGTTTTTAGTCATCTTTGACTTTTCTTGACTTTTAGTCGACTTGACTTTCGTTGA
>JAIUZE010003481.1:0-16111 GCA_022085475.1 Heliosperma pusillum | reverse complement strand
AAAAAAATGAGTTAACTTTGTGACATTACCTTTCGAAATGGCTAACAGGGACATAAAAGGAGCCAACATATTGGTTGATCCTACTGGGGAAATCAAACTAGCAGATTTTGGCATGGCAAAACATGTAGGTGCCTTTTGCTTGTAAAAGCCTTAAACTTCATCGTTGATGTGTATGGTAATAAATCTAGGTTGAGACTTGATCTTGGCATTGGTCTTTGTGGCGTAATCTGGTCGTTGCTTTGTAAATTTGTGTGCCAACATTTGAACATAAAAATGTTGCTTGCTGTAGTTTTTACACAGGTGAGCTTTGAACAAGCTATTCCTGTTTTAAATTGCAATGTTACCTGCTGGCTGCTGCTCTGTTCTATAATTTTCTGGCCTGCAATTTTTCTAGTACATCCATTGTTAATTACTCCCTCCAACTCAATAGGATTTTTACTATCCACCCACCAACTACACCACCTAGTCATACACTTCATCCACTCATTCACCATAGGTCACCTGGACACCTACATGACCAGCCGTAACCCGCCGAAAAATGACACCCTACCACCCAACATCACCGGATAACACTGAAGACAGCCCCAAGTCGACGAAAACGCCGCTCATCCGCCGGAAAATATCCCGAAATTCCATCATATCTATCCCTCTCCTGAACACAACCCCCATCGCTCGAAAAAGCAGTTCCCATTGCCCTCGAAATGCCCCATCCCACCCTAAAAGTTCATAGATATAGTGTTTTCAAGGGAGGGTAAGGGGTTTCCTAAGGACGGTGGTGGTATTTCAATATTTCATGAGGATAGGGTCATTTTTCGGCTGATGGGGGTGGCTTGCGGCGGCTGTAAGGTGGTTTTCATTCATCTTGGTGTTTGGTGGGGATGGGAGTTGGACGTGGTGGTTGGGGGGAGTAGTAGTTCATGGGTGCAAGTTAGTTGGTTGGGTGGTACGGGATGGAGGATGGTTCTTAGATTGGGCTGTAGAAGGTGTTGGTTATTGGGTTATTGGGTATGGACGGAGAGGATGGGCGAGGGTAGTTTGGTATTTGGGCTATTAAATTTTACCGAGAAAGGAAACATGAACTATCTGATGAAACACCCCAAAAAGGAATATGTAAACATTCTGTTGACTCGGAGGGAGGAAGCTGGTTAATAATGTGGGACGCGAGTACATGATCTTTCTATTTGAAAACCTTTTTCACCTTAGATTCCCTCTTTTTCATGCTCCCTTCTCTAAAGCTTTTGTTTGACTAATATTTAAACTACTTCTTTTTAATTTGTGTAATGCAGATAACATCTTGTGCCGCAGTGCTTTCATTCAAAGGAAGTCCTTACTGGATGGCGCCTGAGGTGCATATCTCTCCTCCTGTATCTCTTAGTCTACTTTTAACTAAGGAGTCAGGACAACATCACTAATTGGCGTTCTGTGTGATTTGTTCTATAATTTTATTTCCTTTTACACTCACAGGTAGTGATGAATAAGAATGGATATAGCCTAGAAGTTGACATCTGGAGTTTGGGGTGTACTATTTTGGAAATGGCTATGGCAAAACCACCTTGGAGTCAATATGAAGGGGTATGTTGATTGAGAATTGTCACTTTTGCAATCGTAAGCAACTTTGAAATGTGCCCGTGGAATCAGTAATCTTTTTTCCATGTTGAATTTGCAGGTAGCAGCAATATTTAAAATTGGAAACAGCAAAGATATTCCAGTAATTCCTGATTTCTTATCCGATAATGCAAAAAAGTTCTTAAACCTATGCCTGCAGCGTGATCCATCAAAGCGCCCTTCAGCGTCTTATTTGCTAGAGCATCCATTCGTTAAAGATCAATGTGCTGGAAAGATTGTCTATGTCAGCACAACGAATGAGACAACGCCATTTTCATTCGATGGATTCTCCAACAAGCCCGTAAGATTGCTATTTCTTGCTTCTATCATATGTTTTTGTTTTAACAGGTAGATTGCATTATAGTACACTAGGGAATGAAAGTCAGTATTCTAAATCAAGTAAATACCTTGATAAATAGACAAGCCTATTGAGAAGAATAAGGACAAAGATGAAAATCATTGCGTCATCCTTGGTGGTAACTTCGTATAACAATCTATGTGGATGTTTACAAAGAGACGCGAGGGTGTCTGGGAATGTAGAAGCAGGCTAGGTCAAAGTCACTCAAAACTTGAGAAATGTTAGATTCCACGGAAGTCATGAGGCGGCGTCTATAGTTATGGGACTTGTTTTCCATCTTAACCCTCCAATCCACAGATGCCATCCGAGGACTTGTGGAGTGAGGCGCCTAGGAGCTAGCACCATTTCACAGTTGTTCATAGAGTGCACAACCTCAACTTGCATCAGGCCTTTTGTGTGAAGCTAGCAAACTATCAGTACATGTTAGTGTTTTAAGGGCATCCTTGATGGTGGAAGCTCCTTCTCCATTTGTACCATTAGGACATCATCTTCACCATCAACTAAAAAGCCAAAAGCCAATCAATCCTCTTAAAATATATAGGATCAATAGAAAAAACTGAAGCAAATTTTCAAACCGGATCCAATCTCTCACCTGTAACATTGGAAAAGTCGAAGAAGTTACTCCTATATCAATAACTTGCTCCGTAATTCTGTGGTTGTCATTGATAAGGGTTTATTTCCACAAAAGCTTTGTAGTAAAGACTGGTAGAGTTAAACCAACCATTCTGCATGGCCTAAGGATGTATAAGTCTCTCTTTACGGCTTGTATAGTTATAATGCTGCACACGACCTAGACCTGTGACTCTGTTCAGTTTTTTTGTCACCAACTGAAATTTTGAAGTGTCACAGTGTGAAACCTCTCTGGTGATACGCCCTTGACCTTCAAGGGCCCCTGCTCAAAAAGAGAGGGAGGTGTTATTTTATTTTATGCACTCTCAATTAGATGAACCACACTCGTTGGTTTTTGCTCTCATGCGAGATGAACAGGGCAACTTCTTTATTTTTTAGTAATAATATATGATTATATAGATTCTGGAATTCAGATTTTTCCTTTTATTTTCTGCCTTAGATGCATCTATGTGGGGTGGTTAATTGGGTATCTCTTGAAACAAGTTTCATAGTTACTCTAGATATGTACTCCTTAACTCCCACCATCCCATTAATATTGATCCTGTCTGACTTGACAGGTCAAAATTGACTTCGACTGATATTTTCTCCACGATTTCAAATGTTAAAAACTTTGTGAAATGATAATATGATATATGGATGGATAAGACAAATTTTACATTATCTCTCTTCTATGTTAGGCACCAGTCGTGTCAATAGTCATATAGTGACGCTAGTATTATTAGGTTTATTGTTTGTTTTTATATTGTATACTTCTGGATTTAACTATGGCCCCAAAAGCCAAGAAATTATGTTTGGATAAATTAATAGTTGAAGTAGACATAAGTTGGGCATCGAAATCAATGGGTACCATTTACTTCGCCTGCGCTGGAGGTAGTATATGATTGCATACACTCTTCAGTTTCTTAGTAGCTATATTAAGAACAGATCTCTGTGGAGGCATTAAGAAACTTAATAGGATGTATACTGTTGCAGCAACCCTTGGAAATTCAGCCTCGAAGGAAGAGTATCAGTTCCTACGACATAGAGAACATGAGAAGACCAGGGCCGGCTATATGGGAGGCTAGGTAAACCTTCTACGCTTTTGTAATTGATAAAAGAAATGGTGAATCTCTACCCTTGTGTTGTGTCATTTTTTTAATAAGTTAAACAACATATTTGGGTTCAGGGATAATCTTCGATCAATTACGTCACTGCCTGTGTCGCCCTGTTCAAGTCCTTTACGACAACTAGGAGCCACTTCTAATAGCTGTTTTCTTTCACCACCGCACCCATCTTATGCTTGGCCGGTGCAAAGCAGCAGCTACAACACAAATAATCAATCGTTATCTCCGACAAGAAGACGTCCTGTAGGCTATACACTTGATCCGTTGATTGAGTCAACGCTATTTAGAGGTCAAACGCCTGGTGGATCACCCAGAATGCGACTTATATGAGTGTCTTCACCTTAATGTATCCCCTCCATTTCAATGAATAACCTCGTTTGACTTTTTAGTGAGGAAAAAAAGCCAACTGCACCTTATTCAATGAAATGGAGAGAGTTTATAAGTTGTCTCCCCCAAATTCCCAATGATTTTGGATGGATGTACATATCTTGAAGCTTCTTGTTGAACGCGGGGAAATGCCGGACATTTTCTTCCCTAAACTGGCTACAGTGAAAAGGAAATGAATATGACTGAAGATACTTCAATGAGGTCGTCTCTAATACTTGGGAAACGGGACATGTAATTTAGGAGTCGCGAGCTCGTGTGTCGATAACACGGGTTTCCGATGTTGATGTAAATGTAATAGTATTGTCTATAGAAATCATGCTTCTGTGAATCGGAAGCTGTGTGTTTAATATAGTTGAGAAGATGTAAAAGGTCGCAAGGCAGCATTAGGGCAGACTGTTTATATCAGAAAATGATCATAATCGCAGTATTCTTTCTTTTTTTTTGGTGCTATAAATTGCAATATTCTTTTATGTTATTTATTTCGCTTCTTTCTGAAAGCTAGTCCATAGTGGCGAAACAAGGGTTAGGACTTAGGACTTAGGACAAATAAACAATGTAATACTCACAATTCAGAAAAATTTAAAAGTATTTAACCAAAAATTCATGTTTTATTGTTGAAGAGGGCGGTCGGGCTTACGGCTATTATATCATCATGAACAAATATTTGATTCTATTTCATGTTTGATCTTGCAGTCTCTCTTAAAGGACCACTTTTGATAGTGTAAATCACATTTTTGGTGTAAAGGGAGCTACATGGGTAGTTTTGATGCTGACGGGATTTAAACTCGAGTTATGAACAACACCTCTCATAATTTTACTAACTTAAGCTAGCTGATATGAGTATGTAAAATCACATTTATGAGATGCATTAAACAACTCCAGATAGCACAAGTTTACACCATTTAGCTATATGAGTAACGAGTTAGCTCCTATCGAATAACCTCTCTGGCCCGACTAATTATGTTTGCTTTTCGTACAAAAACCAAGAAAATAAAAAACTACGGAGTACATTAGAATTAGGAGCTAGAATCTAGATCAACTAATTTCCTCATTTTCTATTTACGGAGATTATTAACAATTTCACATATTTAAATGAATAACTTTTAAAGACAACCGAGACATTCAAATAAAAAAAATACGGAATAAGGAATATAATAGTTTAAAGCTCTGTTACCCTGACTCTCCGACACGGGTATCATGTCCGATACGACTACCTTGTCCGAAATTTACAATTTTTTGGTCTGAAATGAAGTTTCAAACCGTCATGTTAGTGTCGGACAGGTAGGCGTCGGACACGCGACACGACATCTAATTGAAGTGTCGGAGTAAATCGGTTTAAAGTAACCGCCATATCTGAAAATTTTCATATTGGAACATCACCTTCAAATATTTTCCCTCCCAACTGACTAATTCCCAGATTCTTTCCCAATTACTCCATTCTCAAACACATTCCTTCCAAAGCAAGCTTCTCTACTTCCCAATCCTTTTCATTTTTTAGGGTTTTCACCATTTCTTAAATACCCAATTTCATCACTTTACAATCAATTCAATACCAATTTCCCAAATTCAAAATGCCAATTGAAATGCCCAGAAAATTACCATTTTCTGTTGACACATGGAACCCTAATTCCAAAATGAAACGCCATCATTTTTTAACCCATGCTCATAAAGATCATTGTTCTGGAATTACTTCTTATTGTTCTTACCCAATTTACTCTACCCATCTTACTAAATCCATCATTCTCCAATTTTTTCCTCAGGTCTTCCTCCTTTCTTCACTTTCTTACATATTATAAAGCGAATCGTTTTAGTTACTAGTCTTTTAACATTTATAGGTCATTTTTTATGAATTTGGGAATTTGGGTTCCGTTTTACAACAATTTTATGTTGTTACATATTATAAAGATCAGATTTTTTTTTTTTGCTTGAATTCTGTTAATTTAGTTTCTGCAATTGAAACCAGTGATTTATATTGGGTTGATTGTTGATTTGTGCAGCTGGATGAGTCATTATTTGTGGGAGTTGAGGTAGGACAAAGTATTACAGTTAAAGACCCAGATGGGTCTTTCAAAGTTACAGCCTTTGATGCTAATCACTGCCCTGGTATTTCATTTCTCGTCGTTTTCTTCGCCTTTATTGCTAATCACTGTTGTGTGATACTTTGTTAGTGAAGTTTAAGGGGCTTTTTAGTTAATAATGTTGGAAAGTTTGAGCTGATTTTGATGCAAGTTACATAGTAGGTGTTTAATGGGCTGCTTTGTAATCTACTGATGTCTCTAATTAACGAAATTCAATTCTTTCTAAACCGATAATTATGAGGTGGTTGTTGATGATTGTTTTATAGATTGTTTAGGCAAATGTCTTTCTTATTGTTTCTTTCTAGTTTGTTTGTTGAGTGATTGAGCTTGAGCATTATGTAAGAATTGAACCTAGTACATGTATGTAGATTTTGAAGATTTATGATATAAGATGCGGCTGTTATATTAATTGTTTTTCTCTGTTCTAACATTCTTCTCATGCAACATATATATATAAAGAGTCACATGCACAACCCTAAATCAAGGTTCACTAGAGTACAAAACTATCTACCCAATTACAGCTCATATAAGGCTACCAACTATTTTGTCTCTATCCTCTGCTTTTTCCCTTCATTCTGTGCATGGACTTGGGCTGGTATTGCTGGCTTTCTTAGGCCTCTTTTACACTTCTCCTCAAGATGAGAGTGTGATTCATTCATCACTCCCATCTTGTGTAACAGCCTGGTTTGAAGATTAACTGATAGCGGCTTTGTCAGAACATCAGCTATCTGATCTCTTGTGGACACGTAAACTGGCTGAATGACTCCATCTGCTACCTTTTCTCTTATGAAGTGGCAATCTATTTCCACATGCTTAGTTCTCTCATGTAGGACTGGGTTAGCAGCTATGGCTATAGCCGCCTGGTTATCACATTTCATATGAGCTGAGTCTACCTTAGAAAGACCCAAATCCTTCAGTAATGACATCAACCAAGTAACTTCGCAGGTAGTCAGAGCCATGGCCCTGTACTCAGCTTCTGCTGATGACCTTGCCACTACACTCTGCTTTTTGGACTTCTATGACACAGGAGACCTACCAATGAGCACACAGAACCCTGTAGTTGACCTCCTTGAGTGTGGACATGAGGCCCAGTCTGAGTCACAGTATGCTGTGAGTTTAGCTGCTGAGTCATAAGCCAAGAGTATTCCTTGCCCTGGGGATCCTTTGAGATACCTTAGAACTCGTTTAGCAGCCTGCATGTGGTCAGAGGTAGGAGCCTGCATGAACTGGCTGAGAAGCTGGACAGAAAAAGAAACATCGGGTCTTGTAATGGTGAGATATATCAGTTTACCAATTAGTCTTCTGTATATATCTGGATGCTGCAGCATGACGCCTTTCATGGGCTCAAGTTTATGATGGCCATCAAGAGGAACCTTGAGTGATCTCTGTCTATCAATGCCAAACTCTTTCAGCAAGTCCATTGTATATTTCTTTTGAGATACAAACAAGCCTTGTTCTCTTCTGGTCACTTCCAGACCTAAGAAGTATGACAGATCTCCCAAATCTTTCATGTGAAATACAGAATGCAACATATCTTTGAGTCTCCTGATTTCTGTCATGCAGTTACCTCCAATGACCATATCATCAACATATACCAACACCACAGTGATTGTGTTGTTCTGTGTCTTAATAAACAGGGAATGATCAGCTTGAGATTTCCTGAAACCAAATTGCATTAAAGAAGAGGACAACTTAGCAAACCATTGTCTAGGTGCCTGCTTAAGGCCATAAAGAGATTTCTAAGCCTGCATACTCGAGAGAGATCCCTTCCATTGCTTTGTGTTAGTTGGTTTTGAGATATTCTGCTGCCTAATCCTCTATATCCCGGAGGTAGTTGCATATACACCTCTTCCTCCAGATCTCCATGGAGGAAGGCATTTTTGACATCCATCTGACAGAGGTGCCATTTCTTCATAGCAGCTACAGCAAGTAAGGATCTCACAGTGGTCATTTTGGCCACTGGTGCAAATGTCTCAGAATAATCCACACCATACTTTTGCCTGCATCCTTGAATCACCAGTCTTGCCTTGTGCCTTTCCAAGGTGCCATCTAGTTTATATTTCAATTTGTATATCCATTTGCATCCAATTGCTTTCCTTCCAGGAGGCAATGTGGTCACCTCCCATGTTTCATTATCCTCCAATGCATCCAATTATGAGTTCATAGCCTCTATCCAGTCTTTTTCTCTTAAAGCTTCATAGAAATGAGTTGGTTCTTCATTAGTGGTGATCTGTGAGACTAGGTTAGCAAAACTGGGTGTGATATCAATCTCAGTTATGCTAACAGCCTCAGTAGTTTCTTCTTTATTGTTCTTGCCTTTATGATTAGTCACAAAGTCCTTCATCCATCCTGGCTCCTTTCTAGTTCTTTCTGAACTTCTTAGGCCTCTTTGAGAGTCATGCTCCTCCTGATCAGTGGTGTCTGTAGCCTGATTGAAGGAATGATCTTCAACAGCTTCACTAGGCTGAGGAACCACAGTCTGAATGAGAGTGCGAGGAACTTCCACAGGCACTGACACATCTTCAATGGAGGATGAATCATGTGAATTAGATGGAAACAGAACATGACTGGGATGCATAATATGTTTGGCCTGTTGAGTGTAAGGGAAAATGTGTTCAAAAAATTGCACATCTCTTGTGACAAATCTCTTCTTTGTGTGGAGTTCTTCAACTTTGTACCCCTTTTGACAGGTAGGGTATCCTATAAAGATACAAGGGATCCCTCTGGCCTGGAATTTGTCCCTGTCTCTTGCAGGATTATACACCATGGCCAGACACCCAAAGGCTTTCATGTGTGTGTAATCAGGCTGCTTCTTGTGTATGACTTCATAGGGGGTTGTGTTTTTAGTCACAGTTGAGGGAAGCCTATTAATTATGTAGGCTGCTGTCATGACACAGTCACCCCAGTATTTCAATGGGAGACCTGCCTGAAATCTGAGAGCTCTACTAATTTCAAGTAAGTGCCTGTGTTTTCTCTCCACTACTCCATTTTGTTGGGGTCTATCCACTATGCTAGTCTGATGTATTAAGCCTTTTGAGGCAAAGAATTCGAGACACTCTTGGTCTTTGAACTCCAAGGCATTGTCAGACCTGATAATCTTAATCTTTGTACCAAATTGAGTGTAAACCAGGTTATAGAATTCCTTCAAATATGTGATAGCCTGGGATTTCATGGACAACAAATACACCCATGTACCTCTTGAAAAATCATCAACAAGAGTAAGGAAATATTTAAATTTTCCTTTATAAAGAACTCTATAAGGACCCCATATATCCATGTGAATCGTATGAAAGGAATGAGCAGCAGTGGTTAGACTTAGTAAATTTTGACATTGGACAGCAAAGACAAATTTGTTTTTGAGCTTCTGTTGCTGTCAATTTAAGTGAGGATATGTGCTGCAATTTGCTATAGGGGGCATGTCCCAACCTGTTGTGCCACATGTTATAATTATCAAGCTTAGCATTCATAGATAAAATGTCGTCATTATTACAAAAGTGACCTCAAAGGATCAATGGCTTATGACACATTTTGTCAGCCTTGAAATTTGACACAAAATTTGACAAATTGCTAATTAGCCTAGACTTGAATGGATGTTGGTGATTGATGTATTTGTGTTTGACAGCAACATTTGATGTAGTGTATTGATTCTCTAAGTAGTATAATCCACCTACTGCTCTTCCTTTAGCTTTAGTCTCATGGGTAGTACAGTCCTGCACCACACAATATGTATTATAAAAGCTGGCATAACAATGATTGTCCTGCACCAGTTTCTGGACAGACATCAGGTTATGTTTGAAATCAGGAACAAACATAACATTTTTTAATTTCAGACCATTACTCAGATTCATTTCTCCTCTATGGTCACATAGGAGATTTCTCCATTAGGGAGATTGATCTTAGGCCTCCTTTTTAACACTCTGACATTCTCCAGACTGTTTAGGCTTGTGACCATGTGATCACTTGCGCCAGAGTCAATGATCCAGGCATTTTGGGGTAATTTAGCATTAAAGCAGGCTATTATACCTGCAAAATTGCATTCCAATTCATCATCAGTATCATGTCCAGACTTGGAGCCCTTTTGGCCCGGTATATACTTCATTATGGCTTCCAATTGTTGAGTGGTGGCTGCTAGAGCTGCAGCTAGATCGACATGGCTGGGTTCTCCTTGGATGTGGTTGGCAGACCTTCTGAAGGTGTTCTGGTTGTGACTGTTATGTTGATGATTGAATCCTCCTTGAGAGCTGCCACTGCCAAGCTGATACTGATAGTGAGTGAACTGGCCACTCTTACCTCTTCCTCTGAAACCTCCTCTTGTACCTCTGGGACCACCATATCCTCTGTATGGATTGGCTCCTCCTCTCTTTGCCTTAGTATTACCAGGTCCATACCAGCACTTGTCAGAAGCATGATTACTGAGCCCACAATGTTTGCATGTTGTCTCTGTTTGCTCTCCTTTTCCAAGAAATGCAGATGCTTCAGTCTCCAGTTTCTCACAGGAGAAAATGTTTTGTTGTTGAGCTTTTTCTTGGACCATGATTGACATAGCATCATCAACAGATGGCAGAGGGGACATCAGAAGAATGGCACTCCTTTGAGGTCCATAGGTCAAATCCAGTCCATTGAGAAACTGAAAGAGCCTAGCCTCTTCTTTGTGCTTCTGCATTGCATCCATAAATGCTATCATCTCTTCAGTCAGGACAGTGATAATAGGGTAATCAATGAGGTTCTCCAATTCATCCCACAAGGTTCTCAACTTTGTATAGTACTCAGTTACATGTTTCTTGTTTTGCTTCAATTCATAGGTGTCCTTGTTGAGTTTGTACTTTCTGGCTCCATTACTCACAAGATACCTTCCCTTTAAAATTCTCCATATCTCTTTGGCTGACTGTGTATACATTACAGCCAGCTTGATGGGTTCACTCACATTCTGTAGTATCCAGCTTATCACCAGGTTATTGGCTGCCTCCCATGCCTCCAACTTTGTCTGATCAGTTTTAGATCTCTCTATTTGGCCAGTAATGAATCCTAGCTTTCTTTTTGTTGAAAGAGCCAACTCCATCCCCCTTTTCCATGGTATGTAATTTTCTACCCCAGTCAAAACAGGTGTGACTTTCAAGGTACTACCAAGGTCATTTGGGTTTATATAGAGTGGATCAGTAGTATCTACTAAGGTTGATACGATTTCAGAGTTGTCAGGCATGATTACAGCAGAAAAGATTCCAATAACACAGGGAAAAAGCTAAAGATACAAACTTTGGAAGAAAACACAGAGAAAGATGCTACCTTTTCTAAGAAACTGACACACTTTCACCAAAATAGAAACAATGAAACAGTGAAACAAGCAACTTACATAACACATGAAAGGTGCAGCAGCCAGAGCACATAATGCTCATGGCTCTGATACCATGTTAAGTGATTGAGCTTGAGCATTATGTAAGAATTGAACCTAGTACATGTATGTAGATTTTGAAGATTTATGATATAAGGTGCGGCTGTTATATTAATTGTTTTTCTCTGTTCTAACATTCTTCTCATGCAACATATATATATAAAGAGTCACATGCACAACCCTAAATCAAGGTTCACTAGAGTACAAAACTATCTACCCAATTACAGCTCATATAAGGCTACCAACTATTTTGTCTCTATCCTCTGCTTTTTCCCTTCATTCTGTGCATGGACTTGGGCTGGTATTGCTGGCTTTCTTAGGCCTCTTTTACATTGTTCGTTTCAATTTCCTCTCTTTGAAGAGAATTATACTTGGAAGTTTGTTGCTAAGGTTGCTGTTCACTTAAATCAATGGGAGGACTAATCGATCAGTCTAGTTTGATCTTTATGAAACATGATTGGGAATGTTACCTAGGACACTAGGAGTAAATCTTGCTTAGACAGACCTTCAAGCAATCAAGCGCCTCTCGCATTTAATGTCCTTGATTAGGCCTTTCTGCCTTGAGACTTCTCGCATCAAGCAGATGCGTCCTTCAGTCCTTCTCAATCACGATGCATCGTTCATCACCTATAATACGAAGAACCAGAAGGTGGTTTAGTTATCACTTCTGACATGGTTAGCATGAATTTCTGCTACCTTTCCAAGTTACTGGTATTGAGGAATTGTAGAAACATCCGTCCTCTAGGCATGAAATTAGAGTTGGTGTACATAAACGTTAACTGAGCCAACGACTCATCTGTGTTTTTTTTAACATCTTTGTCAATTGCTTTAAAGAAATCAGGCAGTTTGATCTTTATAACCTTTAATAATTTGAGGAAACCCAACTGGACCTAGAAGTCCATTTTTTTTGTGTTTGCACCAGCATTCTTTCGGAAAATGAGTGGCATAACTGATGACCGCTAAATGCTTATATTAATATGCACGCAGAACTTGGAGTAATGATGTTCTTTGCTTCAAATGGTTTTTATGGATATCTAATCATCAGTTACCCCTTTGAACAAAAATGCAACTGCAAAGTTTAAACCTTGCTGTCGTTACTGTTATGTATAGTAACAGTGTAATTTATGTGTGGAGATCCTTAAAAGGATCTTAGTAAAACATTTTACGAATGGTGACTGAATTTCTCTCTATCTGAAGCACTATGCTTTTCTTAGTGAAATGCTATGTACTCAATTTGGTTTTCAAGGGTTAATGACAGATCATGAGCTCATTATCAATAAATTATGACCTTCAGGAGCTCTAATGTTTTTGTTCGAAGGCGATTTTGGCAATATTCTTCACACGGGGGACTGTAGACTCACTCCTGAATGTCTGATGTATTTACCAGAGAAGTATTTAGCGAAAAAAAGCAAGGAGCCAAAATGTCCGCTTGATTTTCTTTTTCTAGACTGCACATTTGGCAAAAGTCTCATGAAAATCCCTAGCCAACAATCAGCAATTCAACAGGTATGAGACTATAAGCTGATTGCTGTTCATTCAGTTCATTATTCACCTTTAGTAAGCTTGTGTTTGTGTTGATAAAGGCTTGTGAAGGTCTCTTTGACGCATTATCCCTAAAGTTAACTTCTTTACCTGTTAATGTTAACACTCTCTAAAATACAAAAAAAGCGAAATATTACACAGTTAATATTACATACATACTACCCCCATTATCTCGCCATGGGTGGGAGTCTAAAATACAAAAAAGCAAAATATTACACAGTTAATGTTGTTAATGTACAGTTGCTAGTTTGCTACTGCAAGACTGCATCAAAGTCCAAAACATTATATTTCTGGACCATATGTGATAAATCTGGAAAAGATATAAATCTGAAGTTATATTTGTTGTGAAGCATTTGTTGGCTAAATATTTGCACACCTGCAATGTAACAGATTACCAATTGCATATGGAAACATCCTGATGTCCCAACAGTATACCTCACATGTAATCTTCTCGGTCAGGAAGAGATACTCGTTCATGTTTCTAAAACATTTGGGTCTAAGATATTTGTTGATAAGACTATACACCGTGATTTTCACCAAATTTTACAACTTATAGCACCACAAATCATCTCCGATGACCCTAGTTCCCGCTTCCATGTGTTTGAAGGATTTCCTAAATTATATGAGAAGGCAAAAAAGAAAATCTCAAAGGCTCGTGAGAATATGCAGCCTGAACCTCTCATAATACGACCGTCAGCACAGTGGTATGCGCATGAGGAGACCGAGCTTACAATGATGGAGAGGAAAATCATCGAAAAGTCGAATATAGCAGTTAAAGACCACTTTGGTGTCTGGCATGTCTGCTACTCTATGCATTCTTCTAGACAAGAACTAGAGTGGGCTTTGGAACTTCTAGCTCCTAAATGGGTTGTCTCAACAACGCCTGAATGCAGAGCTATGGAGCTTGATTATGTCAAGAAACACTGCTTTAACTCCCAAGCTTCTGATGCTCATATTTGGAAGCTTTTAGACCTTTCTTTTGATGATGCAATCCCTGATGCAAATACATTGCCAAAAAGCATTAGCAGTAGCTCTGCCATAGAGGCAATGGCAATTGGAGCACTTGAAGAATGCGAATTAGAAACTCCAAAGAAATTGCCTAACAAGAGAGTCTTAAGTTTGTCTCCTTTGAGAAAGAAGCCAGCAGTCACTCTTTTTGGACGAGCGAGACTAGGCTATCAGTATTGCATTTCAGCCGAAGCAATAGAATCCTCATCTAAATCGGTATATGATCAGGGAGAAACAGTTAACAATACTTTAAAACAAAAGCTTCCACTTCCTGTTGATGATGTGGGGAGTGAAATTGAGAAACCAACGGAACTCAATAACAACATTGGAGAAGAGAAGTTGCCAAACTCTGATGATGTTATTGAAATTGAGAAGCCAATTGAAAGCAAGGCAGAAGTGTGTATCTCTGAAATGGATTCTGATATGTCCAAAACGGATATGACAGTTAGCGAAACTGTTTCATGCTCATCATCTTTTTCATCATGTACCCTATATTCTTCAGGTGCTTCTATAGGATCGGGAAAAGGTTTCAGTGAAAATGTGAGGAAGCTTTACCGGTCAATGAACATACCTGTGCCTCGGCCTCTACCATCCTTGGTTGAACTTATGAATGCTCGTAAACGTGCCAAAAGATAACTAGTCTGAGGTAACTGTAAGGTCGTACTTCTGAACTACTTATCATGTTGCATTTCCTTAGATATGATGAAGCGTCCACGGGTCATTCTCGAATCGTTATGGTTAGTCTCGAAACGAGTATGCCAAGTTACTACTTCCACCCTGAATTTATTATCCCCCATTTGATTTTGGTGGTAATAAGTGTCAACTCTAACCATTAATTTCTCCAAATCTAGGTAAATATGTACACATTCAATTTATCGAAACAATTCTCTTTATAGTGTCATTTTTTAAAAGATGCAATTTTTGTATATTATAGAAACAAAACAAAATCAAAGTCTGACAATTAGCCGTAAAGTCATATGGGGACGATATAAATGGGATGACAGGAGTAATATGAAGAGCTGAAGTAACATAGTTTAGAAGAAATGCCGGCAGCACATTGCGCTAACATTGGCGAACAAGGCTGTTTTATAGAATTCTTCCTTGATTGAAGTCTAGCAGAGTATACTTTTTAGGTTTCTGGATGAAGCGTGAAAGTATGTAGCTGATGCAACAATTTGCCCACAGCATATCTTAATACTCCTTACCATATAACAAATGCAAGCCGCCTGTTCCTTTGTTTAGAAGGCTGTAAGATTTACAGTGTACCTCACCTCACATGCTGAAAGGACTTGGTCCGACTACTACTGATCAGTAGCTCACCTGTCACCGTTGTGGCTCTGTAATGCTTCAGGTCAAATATGTACAGTAGCAAACTTGATATGGGAGAAATGATTGTAAAGATAGATGCAGTTACTGTATTTTGTTTCCATTACAATATTACATAGAGCAATAAACTTTAGTCTGTATACCAAGTTTATGCACCTTTCTCCGTCACTTACAGCAGAGTATGAGTAACAGAATTTTTGGGCACTGGTTTTAGTCTTTTAGACGTAGTACATCATCGTACACTTTACAGTGACTACTCAAATGTCTTGACGGATCATGCTTATGATCTAGTGGAGTTCTAATACATTATAGGCAGACTTTCCTTGATGAACTTGATGGCGCAATCTTCACAGTGGGTCTTTCGGAAATAGGTCTCCTCCATTTTTGTTTCTTGAAGTCGCATACATTGGACATGACGATAGATTTGGCATAGATGGAAGCCCTTGAGAAAATATGGTAAAGTAGTCAATGATTAAACTCGAGAATCATGCCTTTACCTTAAAACTGTAAATTTCTCAGATAAGAAACTGTTCTTGTATCCAAACAAAAGGCCAGTTACTAATACATCACCATTTACATTATATTACATTCCACTTAGGAAAATGCATCTATGTTGCTAGTTCTGCATGAAATGAATCACTACATCCTTTCATAGTCGAGCTTGTCGGACTGCAAAGAGAAAACC
>JAIUZE010003480.1:0-41472 GCA_022085475.1 Heliosperma pusillum | reverse complement strand
TATTGATCTCCCACACTCCACAACACGACATTACCATACCCATTTCCAGGCCTACTCTTTATTTCATCAATTTCTAAAGCTTTTCTAGTGGACATTGCTCACTTTATTGTTGACCTGTTTCCAAGTAATTTCTCAAGTTCATAATTATTACGAGTAGTTCTAAACAATGAATCCATCAAAGCATGAATTAGGCTGCATTCGTTTTAAAAAAAAGGTCCGTATATGAAAGATGAGCATTACTTCACTTGGAAAGAGATTGCTTAGATTGAGATGAGAAATCGAGTTGAATGTTTTTGTTACATAGTATGTAAAAATATAAAGACCATGAAATGAGAGATATGGAGAACCAAACAAACACGAGAGCACATCATTCTTGTCTTATGCTTAGGTTCAAATCAAGGCCTTTCAAACGAACTTCAAAGTGGGTATTTATATATATGGGAAAGCTTCACTGTGATGAAATAAAATCCATGTTGCAAGTTGTTATTCTTTGAAACTTACATTAAGATCAGTTGGAAATAATTGCACATTATAACAGCATATATATCAGAAACAGACGAACCAAGCGAATTCCGTCATCGGGTATATACGTCTACTGCCCAAACACTGTACTATTGTGTTCGTATTCGACCAAGATTTCAATTTAGATATTCAAATTTGAGTTCACGTCAAACTCACCGATTCCGCCATTTATGAACCCACTTGAGTTCTTGATTGTAAAGAAGAGAATGAAATAAAGGGAAAGATGAGAAAGGCTTAAGTACTACTATATGATTTTGCCGGAAAAATTAACGGTGTTAGGATATTGTTGAACCATATAGTTATATGATTATGTTTTGATAATGACATGTATGTTTATATATTATATATGCTTATGCTTGTAATCGTTTGTTTAAGTCTTGTTAAATTAAGCATGGTTTCACACTTAAAGTTAGGGGTGAGCATCGGTCCAAGACCGGACCGGACCGGACCAAACCGGACCAGACCGAAGACCGAAAAGATAAAATTTGTGGACCGAAGACCGGACCTAAAAATTTCGGTCTTGGACCAGACCAAACCCGAAATATTCGGTCTGGTCCGGTCTTAGACCTAAATGGACCGAAAAATATAATTTGTTAATAAAAAGGATAACCTAATCAAATTTAATTTCACAAAACTAAACATAACAAATAATCAAACTATCATTTGATTAAAATAGTCTTTAATATTGCATTTATATTGTCTTTTGAAGGTAAATTACCCAACAATTTCATAAAATTATAAATATTTTCCTTAAAATAACATTAAATTCGGTCTATTCGGTCCGGACCTAAAATAACCGGTCTTGGTCCGGACCGGACCGAAGACCAAAACCTACAAAAATGTGGACCGAGGACCGGACCAAAAAAATTCGGTCCGGTTTTGGTCCAGACCAAATGGTCCGGTCCGGTCCATTTTTCCGGTCCGGACCTAAAAGTGCTCAGCTCTACTTAAAGTTATAGCTAGTTTAGCTATAACCTTGATGATTTGTGAAGCAAAGGTGAAGTCAATTTATAGGTCATTGTACTATAACTTTAGTGACTATCAAGCTCAAGATCAACGACGAAGTCTTAAAGAAGCTTGTGAAACTCAAGATGAAGAGCTCGTGATTTGAATGAAGTGATGATCAACATACTGAAGATCTCCAGGAAGATTTTGTAGTATAGGTCGTCGTTCAGTAACGGTAATTTCAATAGTAATTTTGGGAAGTAGAGTTATAGGTGTTTTAACTATAACCTTACTTACCTAGCTCAAAGTTATAGGTGATCTTACTATAACTTTGGAGCTGCAAAATATAGTGCGGCTGTTTTATATTCTCAAAACGGTTTATGAACATAGTTTAAATAATCTTTTACAAAAAGTATTTATAGTAGATTAAGGTTTGAATCTATTTAGTTTGAATATTATTATTATGATTTCTCTATTGGTTAGTAAAACAACTTATGAGTTGTCATGCTATCTAGGGTTTGATACATGTTCAAACCTAAACCCTAATCTATCTTACTAGCTAAGCCCAACATGGACTATGGTTTCACGCATGGTCATGGCTCATGAGCCGTCGGCACCCGTGGTTGACCATAAGTGTATTTAGGGTTTATGTAAGATTTGTTGGAGTAAGTGTTCTCCACAATAGTGCATTTATATAATAAATCTCATTTGGAATATACGTGGCATGATTAGTATATTTTGATATTCTGCACGTAAGTTGATTAACGTAAATCAGTAACGGTCAGCTGACTAGAGTTAGACGTTATTATCGTATGACGGCGGTGATCAACTAATCCCCCTTTCGGTCACACCTATAGGATGAGACCCAAACAGAAAACTAATTATTTGTATACGATACAGTTTAATTAGTCCTTTACATATATATTTGATATATGTTTGGTTACGAGAGTTATTTATTGGAAATTGAGTTAGGAACTCATTCCACTTAAGTTTATTAGTCAATTATACGATAACCGACTGAATAAATTTACGTCTTATTTTAATACGATTAAATAAGATTTAATTTAGTGATTAATCGTTAATTCATTAAATTAGTTGAGGTTGTGCATATATTTTACAAGGAGTTGTAAAATAAATTAACTAGACATTGTGGGACCCATTATATATTGATATAATGGTAACATATCACTTAAAAGTTAAGTATATGTTATTTATTAATTTGAGTCATGTAATTGTTATATGATCAAATTAACACTTAATTATACAAGATAATTAAGCATATGATTAATTAGTATTTGTGAGACAAATATCAAAAATCAAAATGGTTCATTATGGATTCAAGTGGACTGGTTTTGAGTAGAGAAAATCATTAGTGATTTTACTCTACCAATTCCACACTCCAGCATTTGATAATGGTATGTTATGACACATGATCATTATCATTTTCTAACTCACACTCAAGCTATTTGCATGTGAATAAAATAATAAGAAAAATCACCCTCTTGGTGCATGATGGTGCCGGCCATATGCTCTTATAAGAGCATCATGGTTGTTCATTTTTCTTCTCTAATTCATTCACTTTGTTTTTACATCTTCTCTCTACACAACCTCTCACTAAACTCTCTCAAACTATTATTCCTATTACTAGAGTAGTAATAAAACTTATATTAGTTTCTTTTTATCACTATATTTTCTAGTCTAAATTTATAGTGATAGTTTGGGTGGATTTTTGGGTGCAACAAGAAGGAGGCATTCTACTTTGGAGGTTGATTTATGGAGGATCATCCACTAATTACATATTCAAGAACAATAAGAAGGAGTTCTTATTGTGCCCTTATTTAACCGAAAATGTCTCATTGTAAGGAAATTGCATCTTATCTTTATTTTTATGCTTTTATATTTGCATACATAATAACTAGATCCTAAATCATTAAGTTAATGTAATTTAATGAACTAATTAGAAGAGTCTAATTAGAGGTCTAGGACTTTCAAGATCAAAACCTAATATCTTTCTTGTTTCAAGAGAGACATATGGTTTATTAGGGTTTGTAAATTTAACCTAGTATCTTTCTTATTATCCGAGAAAGGGCAAGCTAACACTAGTGTTTTTAATTAAAACCTAGTTTGCCTCTACTATAAATACACATGTTTCCCATGCATTTAAAACTAAGTTTTTCATAACATAATTCTTCTTTGCAAACTTAGTTTATATTTTCAAGTAAAATCTTTATTTTGCAAAACCTTTATTTTCGAAAAGCCACAATATACTCGTGAATTATTATTGAGAAAAACATTATTGGATAATAGTGCTAGATTTGTTTCTTATACGTTCAATTGTGTGAACACCAAGAACAATCAAAAACACTTTCTTATTAACGTAATTTAAAATCGAGTATTTAACAATACTCAACTTTGAATCGAGTATTTAACGGTACTCAACTTGAGTTACAACTAGAGTTAGTTGTACGAGTGGGTTGATAATTTTGTAACCCAGAGTAGGTACTAAAATTATTAATCAAGAAATAGTGGACGTAGGTTTCGAGTTGTGAAACTGAACCACTTCAAAAATCCCTTGTGTCTCGTGCTCTTTTGTTTGTTTACTTCTTTTATTATTATTTTCATACACGCTACAAGTAATTAGTTGGGTTGAATTTAATCAATAAATTCAAACCACGTATTACTACTACACGCTTATACGGACAATCGAAAGAGTAGGCATACTTTATTTATACTCAATTCAAACCCCCCTCCCCTTTTGAGTATTTGGGATCAATAGACTCTTCAGATCTTAATCCCTTAACCGTAAAGTTTCATAGTTGAGGTCCTTATCTGAAAAAAAAAAAAAAAAGGTCCTTGTCTTTGGCGTAACTCTAATTACGTCTCCAACAGATGTATGACCACGACACCAACATTGATTAGATGCTTCCATATGTCACTCACTTATAATTATACCTGACGTAATTAATGTACTTTAAACAAAGCTGCTATTTTGCTTATTTTCTTTTTTTTGAATTTCTTCTTTATAAGACTAATGTCAGATTATGAAGATCGAGTTTTATGGTAAAGCTGCTACTTTAAAAATATTATTACCAGTTAAAAATTGGACAAAAATCATAAGTGCTGACGTGGACCTATTTAAAAATATTATTACCAGTTATTACGTACTAATAAAACAACATTTAAGGTTCTGTTTGGCAAGCCGTTTCAGATAATTTATTTGCCCAAAATAACTTATTTGACCAACATTTCAGGTACCTTATTTTCTGAAGGCGTTTGGCAAGTAGCTTATTTAAACAAATAAGCTACTTGGAATGAAATGCTACATAGAGTAGCATTTGGGATTCCAGGTACCTGAAATGGTTTTATATTCCTGTCTTACCCCTTCAATAATCAATATTTAATTAATATCTTATTCGTTTATGTCATTTCACCAAAAATCAACTACATTTTCAGCTAGTTTGTCAAACGATTTTTTATATAATCAGTTACCTTATCAGCTCTTAATTTTCAGCTACTTTTTCAGGGTTCAGTTAACTTTTCAGTTTTTATCTAGCTTTTCAGTTTTCAGTTAACTTTTCAGCTAGTTTTGCTAAACAGAGCCTTAGAAGTCACCCTCTAATAGATGAACAAATTGCATTGAAATTTATTCTATACACCATTACTTCATGTGTATTTAAAACCTCTCTCGAGATACAATGTAAAGTTATCTTAAACTATTAACATTCATATTAAATTTGAATAAAGCGAAGGATGCTCAATTAAACTGCACAACAAATTGCTCACTGTATAGAAGTTCTTTAAGAAACTAAACCAATTGCCTCGAACACAATAGTAACTCTCCTATGCGACGGGCTCATTCCCCACTTTTTTGCAAAATGTGACCATTTTTTGTTAAATAGTGACTACCTTGATAATAAATGTCATTTTCAAGTCATAAAAGATGGTTACTGTTTATTAATAAATGATCACTATTTATCAAAAATTGGTTACACTTAACTCGTCGCATATGCGACGGTTGTAAACAAGAATTTGTGCAAACACAAATATATAGCATGCTTACTTTTCAAGCATTATCTTTTCCTTCTCCACAAAAGTGTAACCTTCTTCTTTCTCCACTTTTAGTAAGTAGACGTACAGATATGGTCATATGGAATATCAATAAATACCCCCTTCACATTTCTGCAATCTTAGTATTGCATGGAAAAACACTTGCTCAATTAGTACAATATGGATAATTATGTTAATTACACAAAATATTTCGTATTCCATTTAGGTATGAAAAATGGTTTGTCAAGTTCAGCTCACACCCATGTTAGGATTGCATTAACGTATAAATAATTTGTGCTACAACAGTAAGTCTCATTGAAGACATCTTATATCCGTCTTCAATGAAAACGGGTCGGATTCCCTCTCATAAGAAGGCAAATGGAAGGAAAAGTGGGAAACTAAATGGATTCACACTTGCCCTCCCACTTACCTCCTTGTGAGAGGAAATCCGGCCCGTCTTCATTGAAGACGGATACACGCCGTTTTCAGTAAGAATTTGTGCTACAATAACATCATTGATACAATTATCTAATTGATAAGAATTTAATATAAATGCACATAAGTAGAGATTAGATTATAAGAATTCTAGAGAGAAGTTGTATATCAATAATATTGAATTGTATTACAAGAGTTGTAACAAGTATTAGCTGATCTAATGCTATTTATAATAGTGTTCACATAACCAACTTTAAGTAACCAGCTAACCAACTCTTTATAACCGACTTTCCTAACTAACTCTCACACTTGTAACTAACTTTATATTATATACTCAATATCCCCTCCTCAAGGTGGATTGTTGGAGAAGATCAATCCTAGCTTGCTAGCAAATAAGCGATGTTGTTCAGTCCCCAGAGCTTTTGTCATGACATCTGCTATAAGGTATTTAGACTGAACATGCTGAGTCTTCAAGAAGCCCTGCTGTTGTTTGTCACGCACAAAATGACAGTCTACACTCAAGTGTTTAGTTCTCTCATGAAATACGGGGTTGAGAGAGATATATTCTGCTGCTTTATTGTCACAGAAAAGGGGTATAGGTTTAGGTATTGAGACCTAAATGTCATACAGCTAGGGTTGAGCAAAACCGGTTATCCGCTCCGGTTTTGCAAACCGGGGTGAATAACCGGTTTTAAAAATCATTTTTTTTCAAAATCGGATCCGAACCGGATTTTTCCAGTTAACCGGTATTTTAAAAATTTTAAAACCGAAAACCGGTTTATCCGCACCGGTTTTCATAACCGGTTTTTCATCTTTTTAGATAATAACCCTATTTCGATTCAACTTCTCTATTGATTTACTGACTTACTTTTTTACTAATTTATGGAAACTTGAAAAATGAAATGGGTATTTGAGATTTTTGTTGTTTGGACCGACTGTTTGCTTGAAAAATTGAGTTTTTTTTTCTAAAAAAAATAAACCGGTTCATAAACCGGTACCCGCTTTGAATTTTCTATGAACCGTATCCGCTTCGGTTTTTCATCAAAAAAATCCGGTTCGGTTAACTGAACCGAAAATCCGGAGTCCATTTTTAGGTTTTCGGTTCGGTTTCGGTTAAAAAATTCGGTTCGGACTTTATTGCTCAGCCCTACATACAGCAGACTGTCAAGCCACACTATCTCATAAGTAGTATAAGACATGGATCTATACTCTGACTCTACTGAGCTCTTGCTCACTGTTGGCTGTTTCTTGGTCTTACAAGAAACCAAAGAGTTTTCTAGATATATACAATACCCACTCAAAGATCTGCAGGTAAAGGCACATTGCCCCCAATATGCATCAGTATAAGCAGGTAGTGCCAAATCTGATTATGCACTCTAGAATAATCCTGTATTTATAGTACCCTTTAAATATTTGATAACATGTAAGCCAACATTCAAATGAGGTACCCTAGGCTGACTCAGAAATTGGCTGAGATGCTGTATTGCAAATGAGATGTCTGGTCTGGACATATTCAGGTATAAAAGCCTGCCTACCAACCATCTATATTGATCAGGCTGTGGCAACAACTCACCTTCATCAATAGACAGTTTGAGCCCTCTAGCCATAGGAAATGCTACTAAAGTACAATCCTCCATTTTTAAATCCTTCAAAATGTCAAGAATACACTTTCTGTAAAGTCTATTGATCGAATACGAAAGAGGGGGGTGAATTGAGTATTAAAAATTAGCCCCACTTTTTCGATTAATACGATATGTAATTAATTATTTGATCTTATAGATTAAAATCAACTAATTAATTAATCAAAGTAAGTACTACTAACGAAATAACGAAAAGTAAAGAGAGTAAAGAGAGGCACACAGATTTTTGAAGTGGTTCAGTTTCACAAGTCGAAACCTACGTCCACTATTCTCGATTAATAATCTTTAGTACCTTTCTCCGGATTACAAAAATTATCAACCCACTCGTATAATCAACTATGATTATAACTCAAGGTGAGTATCGCTAAATACTCTATACTATCTTATGTTAATAAGAAAGTACAATATAACTCACAAGGATTCTCGTTAAAGAATAAGTAAGATTATGTGATGTACTATTATCCAATAACGTATTTCACGCGAGCGATTGATAAAAATTGATGCACGACTAAATTAAAAAAACAAACACTAAAAATAATAAATATTTTGCTCAAGGTGCTTGAAAAACGATTTAAGAAAATTCTCTCAATGTGTATGTAAGTCGTTCGTTTGAATGATTGAGATGGAAGGAGTATTTATAATAGAAGCATAGGAGATAAAAATCCAAAACCCTAGCTTAGCTTAATATTTAAGAAAGATATTTATCTTTAATATCTCAAAATATTATTTGCTTTATCGTCTTTTAGAAATATATCATTCTTTAATATCTCAAAATATTGTTATAAAGATATATTAGAATCCTAGGTTAAGGTAAATAAGGAAAACAACCTATGATGGCCGAAATTCCTATCTCCACGAAACCCTAGGAGCACGCAACCCTAGAAGGCACAATCCTTGGTTTACACGAAACCCTAGGTGGCACAAGCCATAGGTGGGCTTATTAGGTTAACAACAAATTGAGATAGAATATATTAGAAACCCTAGGTAGCATGACAACCCATAAGCGAGTCATAACTTTACAAACTTAAAATCACTCTAATGGAATAATTACCGAATGACGACCTATACTATCTAATCTTCACAAAGATCTTCAGTATACGGATCAAATCTTCATCTTGATCACAAAGACCCTCCATCTTGAGTCTTGTGTTATTTGAAGTAGATCTTGCTTGAATTGTTTCTTTAAAGTTATAACCAAGGTAGCTATAACTTTGCATATGAACTTCCAAAGTTATTCCTGTCCTATAACTTTGATCTTCTTTCTTGTAATTGTTGTTTAGCTATGATAAGACTAAAACACACAGTTACATGCATATGATATATCAAGTAAAGCACATTATCAAGTAAGCACATGTCATTATCAAAACTATAAAATAGGTCCAACACTATCTTTGATTTATAATCAGTCCTTTCTGACTTCTAGATATCTCTAATTCTAGAAAGTATCTAACATAACCAAGATCCTTTATTGTAAATGATTTGTGCAATCCTTCTTTAACCTTAACAATTTATGCTTCAGATGTTCTTGTAATAAGGACATCATCCACATAGACCAAAGCCAATGTAAAAGCTTTCATTTTATCATCAAACTTGGTAAACAAGGAATAATCATGTTTTGACTGTGTAAAACCAAACTACTGTAAGTATTTGGTAAGTTCCTTATTCCACTGTCTGGAATCTTGCTTCAAACCATACAAACTCCTTTGTAACTTGCATACCTTACCAGGGGGAATAGTATAGCCTGCAGAAGGCTTTATATAGACTTCTTCCTTAATATACCCATGTAGGAAGGCATTATTTATGTCTAACTGATGAACCTGCCAACCCTTAGCCGCTGCAAGTGCCAACAAAGTCCTTACTGTTGTGAAGTTTGCTACTGGAGAAAATGTGTGATTATAATCCTTGTCTTTCACTTGGTTGAACCCTTGAGGCACCAGTCTTGCCTTAAACCTCTCAATACTCCCATCAGCCTTGTACTTAATCTTAGATACCCATTTGGACCCAATTGCCTTATGGCCTATTGGTAAATCAACTATAATCCATGTGATATTCTCTTTTAAGGCCTGAACTTCTTTAGTCATGGCCTCAACCCATCTTGAATCCTGTTTAGCTTCAGAATAATTATATGGTTCATACTCCTGAATAGCTGTAGCTAAAGATGTTACATATTCAGCACCAAAGTCACCTAAATCCTTAAGTACCTTAGCATGTAGACCTTGAGCAGGAGACTAACCAGGCAGTTTCTGTGAACAATGATAATTATTCAACCATACTGACATTTGCCTATTCCTGGTAGATCTTCTTAGATCTGAAACATGCAATTGTGTGACTGTATTGTTATTTTGATTATTAATAACCTCACTAGGAATGGGAGGGGAACGGTCAGTGACAATCTCATTGGGAATATCAGTAGCCTGGTGATCCCAATAACTTCAGGAGGTGAATCATTACTTTTATTACCAACCAAGTCGTCCAAACCTTGTGTAGGAACAAGTGGATTTACCAAAAGAACTATGTTTTCTAGTTGAGGGTTGCATATCCTTATAAGGAAATGTATGTTCCTTGAACAAGATATCTCTACTGATAAATACCTTATGTGAGTCAATATCATACAACTTATACCCTTTAACATTATGAGGGTATCCTATAAATACACATCCTGGAGCCCTTGCTCCAAATTTATCCTTAAAAGTAGGAGGCATAGTGGCATAGGCTGCACAGCCAAAAACCCTCAGAACTATGCAATCTAGAGTACTTCCAAAAACCAATTCACGAGGAGTCCTGAAATTAATAGTAGGTGTGGGCATAAAGTTGATCAAATAGGTTGTAGTAAGGAGACAGTCACCCCAGAATTTGATAGGAAGACCTGAGTAAAACGTTAAAGCCCTTGTTGTTTCTAATAAGTGCATGTGTTTCTTTTCTACTCTGCCATTCTGCTGTGGCCTCCCAACAATTGATTTTTTATGTATATTCCCTTTGGACTGAAACATTACATCACATGTATCTTGCACAAATTCTGTACCATTATCACTCCTAATAATCTTAACTGTCTTACCAAATTGGTTATTAATATAAGTAAAAAAAAAAGAAATAAGACTAGGTACTTATGCCTTATTTTGAAACAAAAATGTCCAGGTATTTCTGGAATAATCATCAAGCAATGTACGAAAAGGAGGAAAAGACGTCAATTCAGGAACTTGTTAAAAAATATCTAGCACCTGTCATAAAAGGAACCTTGTATGGTCCCTATACATCTAAATGTAATAATTCAAACAAAGAACTTGCTCTAGAAGAACTAACAGGGAAAGGTAAACAATGATGTTTAGCTAGAACACAAGTTTCACAAAAAAAATCATTCTTTATAAACTTTGAAGTTCGAGGCACATTTTTCAATCTATCAAAGAAAATGTGTCCTAATCTTGCATGTAAAAGTAAAATATCAGAATTCTTCTTAATGCTAAATGAATTAGAAAAAGACTGAACAGATTGACTAAGATTGTGAACTACAATTTGAACTACTTTATTAACTAATGCTTTTGTATTAAAGGTCTGAAATCTGTAGAGATCTCCAATCCTTGAGCCCTTGCCTATAATTTTTTTTACTGAAAAGATCCTGAAATAGACAAAATTGAGGATAGAATATAGCAGTCATATGAGCATGATTAATCAGTTTACTTACAGATAAGAAATTGTGCGCAAAACCAGGTATTAAAAACACATTATTCAGAACTATTCTATCAGTTAAACAGATGCTACCAACCTGAGTAACTACTTTAATGTTACCATCAGGAAGACCAACAGAAATAGGTTTATCTAGACTTACTATATCATGCATAAAATCAATGTTATGAGTCATGTGATCTGAAGCACTAGTATCTATGATCCAATCATGAAATATGCATTTGGGAAACTACTGAATAAGCCTAAGAATTGAGTATACCTGCAAAATTTGAGGTAGATAAACCTGGAGGATTATCATAAAACCTCTTCATTACTTGATCAACCACAGATGACACTAAGCCATCAAGCATAGATGAGTTGATTGCAGTATTGTGCACATTTGAGTCATCAGTATTTGGAGTGAAATCTTGTGCAGAATTATCTAGAGGAGAATCAAACTGAACCAAATCAACATTATTTGCAGCTTGTCTATTATTAAACCTCCCAGCTTGTGATATGTTGTCAAAACCACATCTCCCCTTTCCTTTATTATACTTGTCACTGGGAAGCCCTTTAATATTATAACAATTCTCACGTTTGTGGTCAGTTTTACTGCAATGAGGACACTTCTTTACCCAATAACAGTCCTCAATACTGTGACCTTTACCATTACAGTGAGAACTTGTGTTCAAGAATCCATCAGTTCTTGGTTTCTTGAACCTTCCTTGCTTAAACCCTTCATGTTGAGATACTGCATATGCATTCATTTCAGTTAACACTTCCATACCATCAGAGACTTGCTTATGTCTCTCAATGTTTTGCAGTAATCCAAGAGCTTTATTAATAAAGGGAAGTGGCTCCATAATGAGAATCCGTGTCCTAACATTCTCATAACCTTCATTCAGACCCATGAGAAATTCAATCAATCTAGCATTGTTTTCCCTTTCAACCAATTTCTTGAACAAGGTACAAGAACACAAATCCAACTTTCCACAAATACAACAAGGCATGGGAACCACACTATCCAAGGTCTCCCAAAGCCCTTTAAGCTTACTCTAATAGTCCAAGACTGACAAATTATCTAGTTTAACAGCACCCAAATCCTTCTTTAACTGGTATATCACTATAGCATTAGGCATACCATACCTCTCATTTAATTCTGACCATAGCTCTTTTGCAGACCTCACATACTTAATATTCTCCCTTAAAGGTTTCACAATTGAATTTAACATCCAATTTAAGACCATGTAATCACATCTAATCCACATTTTATGGTTCTTGTCAGTAAGAGGAGGTCGAGTAACCAACCCTGACAAAAACACCTCTTTATTCTTAGACATTAAAGTCATTGTTACATCATGTTTCCAACTTAACAAATCATTCCCATCAAACAAATATGTAGTTGATTGAGACAAAGACTGGTCTGATTGGGATAAAAACATGGGATCTTCAAAGAAATCAAAACTAGCAACATTACTCTCAGGATTTGCCATCTCAATTTAATAATCTTGAAACAATAAAATGAATTGAAGAAATCTTGAAAATGAATTACCAAATAACCTTGCGGAAGCGATCTATCTCAATTCTGACGATCGAGATGTTACAATTACCATTGCTTTTGTCAATTCTTGAAGATTGAGAACAATTGCTTTTGTCAATTCTGCTGATTGATAAAAGAAATTTATTAAAATCGTCACCTTAAGTTGATACCATATAAGAACTTAATATGAATGTACATAAGTAGAGATTAGATTATAAGAATTCTAGAGAGAAGTTGTATATCAATAATATTGAATTGTATTATTACAAGAGTTGTAAAAAGTATTGGCTGATCTAATGCTATTTATAATAGTCTTCACATAACCAACTTTAACTAACCAGCTAACCAACTCTTTATAACCGACTTTCCTAACTAACTCTCACACTTGTAAGTAACTTTATATTATGCACTCAATATAATTTAATTAGTTGGCACCATATCTATATAAGGCTATTAAATCTAAATACACAAGCATAAAAAAAGGGATTTGCTTTTTCACATACGGATTTTACTCTTTCACATACGGATTTTACAAGTTTACCCTTATCATTTTTCTCATTCTGAATTGATTTTTCTTTTCATCTCCCTTTCTTAACCTTCTACTTTTTTCCCTCTTCCATTTAACTTCTTTCGGCAACCTACTCCGTCCAACCTTAATCATGTCGACCCGTGCTCCGTTCGACATTACCCGGGTAACCGGATTGACTTGTCACTCCAACATCATTTATAGCTGTTGGCGCCTAGGTTCATAGTGTTGCAAACTTACAGTATTGTGGCGTCAAAATGCATCAATTTAACGTTGTGATTATAGTATCAATTTAATGCATCAAAATTGCAGTAGTGTTTTGATGTTTAGACACAATTTAATCTTTATCACATGGCTTTCTTTAATGCGTTAACTTGCAGTAGTAATACACAGTATCAGTCGAAAGTGGGGTTGCACTGTTGCAGTACTCAAGATGACACTGCCATGTGTTTGTCTAGCTACATCTTCTTGGAATCGACTATTTGCTAAAAACGCTCGATCCTAGAATCATCTCTGACAAGGTTTTCTCGCACCCGACCACCCTAACCACCGCGCCTTCTACCAACACGCTACTGCCAAACGTAAACCCTAATTGATAAACAACTAAACATAATAATTTCACTAATTGATAAACCTAAATAATTTCAACAAGAAGTTAATAATTTGATAAACAACTAAATTACTTTAGGAATTGGAGAATTATGATCCACTGTTCGAGTTTTTAGAGCAATTAATTTGATTTTAAGGAGAAAAGTACCTATAAGATTTAAGTTGTTTAGACTTAGGAAAAAGGGTATGATTTGGAATAATAATGAAAAAATGTATGTAAAAGAGTAAAATCCGTATGTGAAAAAGTAATTCCGTAAGTCGCTAAAATTTTCAATAAAAAACTCTAAATTACAAAGAGAAAGAAAAGAAATTGACTTTATGCAAGAAGGATATAAAGTAAGACCATGATTACTCATAAACTTTACAATAAAACTTATAATCTTTACCTCACAGCTCGAATACTTTATTATACAGCTCATAAACTACCGCGCCAGTTGTATTGCAACTGGTTGTATAGTCTATAAACTGACTTGATAATTATTTAGGGGGCGATTGGTTCAAAGTGGTTGATTCAATCATCGAATGAAGTTAAAGTTAGAATAGATTGAATTTATTCTAATTCATTCCAAAAAAATTCTAAAAACATCCAACCAAATACTAAAATAGATTAAATTTATTATAGTCCATTCCAAAATCTATAGCCAAACAGCCGGAACAACTAGGTTCGTCTAAACATGAGTGTTCATTATATTAACACTTCCGGGAAAAAATACACAGTAATCTGGAAGCTATCAGTCCAGAAATCGCAGGATGAACACCAACAAAACCCTAGAACATTGAATTCCAATGCAGTAATTTCAAGAACCATTTCATCAATAATCGGGTATTTCCTTATTCTATTACTTAATCTCTCCCTCTATTTATTTTTATCTAAGTTGAATTTTTGGGGGATGTAGTTCTAGCTAAAATGCAGCCCTCAAAATTCAGTAACGTATCCCAAATTACTGTTAACAACAATGATAACTATATGGGCATTCAAATTAGTGATAGATTACCAATTATTGATGAACTATTTGATAAATTCCCCGCAAAAATGGGATCTTTCAAATTGGGTGATTCAACATTTTATACCCTTATTGAGAAATGTGCTAATTCATATGATTTCATATCACTCGAAAGGGTTTTTGATAGAATGAAAAGGGAACATAGAATTTTTAGGGAAAGGGATTTTATTGTGGTGTTTAAGGCTTATGGAAAAGCGGGATTGTATGGAAAGGCCATGGAGTTATTTGATAGAATGGGGGATGAGTTTGGGTGTCGGCCGACTGTGAAATCGTTTAATTCGGTTTTGAATGTGGTTATCCAAGCTGATAAGTTGGATTTAGGGTTGGAGTTTTATTATGATAATGTTGTTGTTGGAAAGAAGAATATAATGCCTAATCTGTTGAGTTTTAATTTGATTGTTAAGGCTTTTTGTAAAATGGGTAAGGTTGATAAGGCGGTCGAGTTGTTTAGGGATATACCTAGCCAAAATTGTGTTCCTGATGTTTTTACGTATAGCACTTTGATGGATGGGTTGTGCAGGGATGGTAGGATAGATGAGGCGGTCTCATTGTTAGATGAGATGCAAATGGAGGGGTGTTGTCCTACTCAAGCAACTTTTAATGCCCTAATTAATGGACTTTGCAAGAAGGGTGATATAAGCCGAGCTGTTAAACTTGTAGAGAATATGGTATTGAAAGGTTCTGTACCGAATGAGGTAACTTATAACACACTTATTCATGGGTTGTGTAGTGTGGGGAAGTTGGATAAGGCCGTGAGTCTATTGAACCACATGGTGTCAAACAAGTGCTTGCCAAATGAAATCACTTATGGAACTCTTGTTAATGGGCTTGTTAAGAAAGGGAGATCTTCTGATGGAATCCGTCTCTTGCATTTTATTGAAGAGAGGGGTCGTCGCGGAAATGCACATATTTATTCCTCTCTTCTTAGTGGGTTGTTTAAGGAGGGAAAGACGGATGAGGCGATAAGACTTTGGACGGACATGATCTCAAAAGGATGTAAGCCTAATACCATTCTTTACAGTGTTTATATTGATGGTCTATGCAAGGCAGGAAAACCCAACGATGCTAAAGACATTTTGTCCGAAATGATAAAAGAGGGCATCACTCCTAATGCTTTTACTTATAGCTCTTTGATGAAGGGTTACTTTAAAATAGGTAATAGCCATGACGCCCTTCTTATATGGAAGGAGATGGGAGGCGGTAATCGTATCGATAATGTGGTTTGTTATGGTGTACTTATAAAAGGTTTGTCAGACGAATGCAAACTCAAGGAGGCTATGGCAGTTTGGACGCATATGTTGACCAAAGGAATTAAACTTGACACTATCTCTTATAGCTCACTGATCCAGGGCTTCTGTAAGGCTGGCTTGGTCGAGCAGGGCTTGAAATTATATAATGACATGCTGTTCCAAGGACCTGGATGCCAACCTGATGTAGTCACTTACAATATTCTTTTCAATGATTTATGCAACAATGATAATGTAAAACGTGCCATTGATCTTCTCGGTGATATGTTGGATCATGGGTGTGACCCGGATTTGTCTACTTGTGACATATTTCTAAGGGTTTTAAGGGAAAAGTTAGACCCACCTCAAGATGGGAATGAGTTCCTGAATGAACTTGTTGTAAAGTTGTGCAAGCGGGAGAGATGGTTAGCTGCTTCCACGATCTTACATGTCATGTTTCAGAAATCCTTGCCACCAAGAGTGGCGACCTTGCAAAGCGTTCTTCAACACTGTTTTAAACATAAGAAGGTTTTAGGAGTTTTGGACAAGTGTTGGAGTAGCTTATTCCGCTAATTTGCTTGGTTAGCTTTGATTACTACATAATTCAAACTTTTTTATACTCCCTCCATCCGGATCATTTGTTTACCTTTGCTTTTGGAACACAGACAAGGAAAGAGGAGACCAGTTGTGAGTGTGGTTAATGTGACAAGTGGACGATAGTGCAATTGGATGATCAATCTACACTTACAAAACCTTCTCAATTCTCAATATATAAAGGTAAACAAATGAATGGGACACCCTGAAATGGAATAGGTAAACAAATGGCCGAGACAAAGAGAGTAGTAGATAGCGTCACTCTACTTAGTATAGCTTGCAAAACTTTATACGCTTCTTTTATCGTGAAATAGCAATTGGTGAATTTAAATATTCACATGACTTCCACTACATTATGATACAAATATCAAAATAAGTCTCATATATCCTAGGATGGAGTCATTGAGGCACTTAGGCAATGTCGTTGTTATTGTGTTTTTTTTATTTTTTATTATAAGATGAAGCCAATGTAAATTGTAATGTAACTTGTTCATATCTTGCCTACTTCAGCCCCATAGATCAAATTTAGGATGAACTTTTCTGTGGAATTTTTTTGTTTTTTTGTTGTTTCATAGGTAAAAGACATGGTAAACGGTTATTTTAGCTCTATGGAGTGCTTATTTTAGCCTTTTCCAATTCTGTTTTCGTTGTGACACTTTTCTATTTAGCCTTTTTTTTGGCTTAGATGTGCTCATAGTTAGATTCTTGCGATATGAAATTTTGTGGGGTTAAATGATTTCAGATCTGAAATTGCAGGTTTAAATGATTCGAGAGATGCTGAACTTGAGGATCTATGTTTTATGGCTTGCTTACGATTGACGTTCTTTGATGCTGAGCTAAATGAGACTCGCGCTGGAAATCAAAGGTGTCTTCATGTAGAACCTCTGATTCACTAATAACGGTTTATGTACAAAGCGGTCACAAGTTTGAATCCCCTCCCTGTAATATTATTGGTCTTGGCGCCTTGCTCCTCCTTCTACACAAGACAACAGTAAGTCTAAGCTGTCCCAAACTAATACTCACTCATTTATACGGAATGGACGCCATTTGACTTTAATGCCCCAAACAATGTCATTTATATTGTTTCACAATGCACAATAGTTATTACTGTCTAAAATGATAATTTGAATGAACTTGTTTTAGTAAAACAAATTACACAATGGTCAAAGGTGAAATATATTGTGGACCATAAAAATCGGATGCAGGAACTGGAAGTGTTGCTGAATTTCTAAACTGCTTTGAAGACACTGAAATGGCAATGCAGGAGGTGATGCATGACCCTGTTGTGGTTTTGGTTTGGTGGTCCTCTGGGCGCTGGTATTCTCAGCGATGCAATTTTGGATTTATGATGATATTGTGAAACATTATAATGATATCCCAAGTTGAATGAACTTAAAAGTAAGTTGTAAAAGTACGATTGTAACAGAAGTCTAAACGGGTAGCGCCATGTCAGCAGTGAGTTAGGAAATTCTGTTGGGATGTTAGTTGATAGATGTGGTCTCTGAAATAAAATCAACTGTTGCTACTATAAATGTACCCTTATGTACTGCTTGTTAATTAGATGTTATTTACGACAACCGTTGTTTAAAATCTCTGTAATTCTCTCATTTTCATTAGCTTATACTTGAGGTTACAAATTTAGAACTTCTTAGGCCCTGTTCTTTTGGGCTGAATCGGAGCTGAACTGAACTGAACTGAACTAATAGGAGCTGAACTGAACTTATTGGAGCTGAACTGAACTGAACTGAACTTATAGGAGCTGAACTGAACTTATAGGAGCTGAACTGAACTGAACTTATAGGAGCTGAACTGAACTAAACTTATAAGAGCTGAACTGAACTTATAGAAGCTGAACTAAACTGAACTAAACTTATAGGATCTGAACTTTTCTGAACTTAATTTTAATTAATTGAATAGAATTTATAAAATCTAAAATTTACTAAACTGAACTTTATTACATAAGGTAAGATAATAACATAATTCAAATTTATATACATTGGTTTGTTCAAATATATTACTACGTTGACATCATCTTTATCTGTATCTTTATTTTTTGGAAAGGACTGTCATAAAAAAAAGTATACTCTAAAACATAAGGTAAGATAATAACATAATTCCGATTTATGTACATTGGTTTGTTCAAATAGATTACTACGTTTACATTACGATAAAAAAAATAAATCACATATTACATCGTTTTCTAACCATCTGTTTCCATATCATCATCTTCCTCATCACTTTCTTCTTTATCTTCACTATCACTCGTAACAACGAATTTATTCCCTCGCCAAATGTTTTTTACTATCTTGTTTCGTACCTTTAACATGGTTTTTTTTCCGCTTATCATCAAACATGCCCAAATCTACTGTTCCTTGAATATTCACGTCATGTTGTATAATAGGTATTCCAAGATTATGCATCCTTATAAAATTATGGAGTGTGAATGTATAAAACAATAATAGACATTTGATACTTTTGTGACATTCGGGGCATATTTTTTAACACCCACCTTTTTTTCAAATGACCAAATGTCATTCCACTAATTAATGTCAAATGTTTTTATATCGGTTTTCATAAATAATATATTCCGTATAACTTTTCTGAACTTAATTTGTAAGAATTGAATTTTTCTGAACTGAACTTATAAGAGCTGAACTGAACTGAACTGAACTTATAGGAGCTGAACTGAACTGAACTTATAGGAGCTGAACTGAACTGAACTGAACTTATAGGAGCTGAACTGAACTTATAGGAGCTGAACTGAACTTAAAGGGGCTGAGTTTAAGTCCAAAAGAACAGGGCCTTAATCCGGTTCGTCTGAAGCTTAATAGTCAGGATTCGTTTTCTTTCTTGATTCCTGAGGATTATTGCATATAGTTGGGACTTTCACATCATATCTCAGTTGCTCCCAACCCCCCACTTGGCACTTATAACAAATAAGGGAGTCGGATGTGTGCAACCTATCCGTGTTAAGTGGCCGTCAGCCGTTGAATATTAGAGAAATTCAGCAAACACACCTCCAAAGATATGATGAACTAAAACTTACATGATTTGATTTATGTACTAAAATGTGTGTAATCTTTTGGTAAATCTTAAAATTATCTGATGATGAATATAAATGAGAAATTGAGCCGCCAGATCCGAGAATCCAAAATAAATGGTCAAACTAATTCCACAATGCGTAGTATTTGATGATTCCTCTATCAAATTATGACGAAGCCATATCATATCATATCTTATCATACATGTCGTTAACAAATAAGCCTAACATCTTCATATCAATGTAGTACCTCTAAATATGATACTTATATAAATCCTTTCCAATTTCATTCTATACAAAATAAATCAAAACCACATTTAAACAAAACAACTAAATAAAGAATATTCAAAACTAACCAACTCTTTTAAGTCTTAAATTAAATATATTCCTTAAACATGGAATTATTGTTACTATACCTTTTGGTAGGCTTCACCTTCCTTGTCTGCCTTTCCCTTCAAATTCTTTTGTATCGAGATAGGTTCCTCGTCTCCACACCAAACCTTCCACCGGGAACAACTGGTTGGCCTTTTCTCGGAGAGACGCTTGAGTTTCTGTCCACCGGGTGGAAAGGCCAACCAGAAGCCTTCATATTTGATCGAATCATTAAATACACCTCTGACTGCTTCAGGACTAACATTCTGAGCCAAAATATGGCCGTTCTATGCGGACCAGGAGGTAACAAGTTCTTGTTCACTAACGAGAACAAACTTGTTACCGCCTGGTGGCCAGACTCTGTCAACAAAGTCTTCCCGTCGTCCCTCCAAACAAACTCTAATCAAGAGGCTAAGAAAATGAGGAAGCTCCTCCCTCAGTTTCTTAAACCCGAGGCCTTACAACGCTACATTGGTATCATGGACACCGTTGCCCAGAGCCACTTTGCCTCGGGATGGGAAAACAAGGGTGACGTCCTTGTTTTCCCACTAGCCAAAAGCTACACCTTTTGGCTAGCATGCCGCCTTTTCATCAGCATTGACCACCCTGACCATATTCCCGGGTTTGCTCAACAATTTCACCACTTAGCAACCGGGATCATGTCAATTCCAATAGATTTTCCGGGGACTCCTTTCAATAAGGCAATTAAGGCAGCCAAGTTCATAAGAAAGGAGCTTATGAAAATCAGTAAGCAGAGGAAAATTGACTTAGGAGAAAACAAAGCAACGCCAACCCAAGACATACTCTCACATATGTTGACAGTTACCGATGAAGATGGGCAATTCATGAATGATCTAGACATTGCAGATAAAATAATGGGGTTGTTGATTGGTGGACACGATACTGCTAGCGCCGCCATTACCTTCATTATCAAGTACCTTGCTGAACTTCCTCATATATACGAGGCCGTCTACAAAGGTAATTAATAATTAACTCACCACTCGTTGCATTTGGAATAAATGTTGTATAAAAAGTTGGTAACATTATGAGTGATTGGGAAACAGAGCAAATGGAGATTGCAAAAAGTAAGGAAACAGGGGAGTTGTTGAATTGGAATGATATTCAGAAGATGAAGTATTCATGGAATGTGGCTTGTGAAGTAATGAGATTGACTCCTCCATTACAAGGAGGTTTTAGAGAGGCTATCACTGATTTCATGTATGCTGGTTTCACAATTCCTAAAGGATGGAAGGTAATTTATAATTGCAAATTCTCATTGAACACAGGGCTAAATGTCGCCATTTTAACGACAATTGTGACCATGTGACAAACAACTTGTTATAACTTAGAAAATGGTGCTGGTAACATTTCGTTTTTAAATGGGTCACATTTACTCCGTCTTCAGCAAAAGACGAAATGTGACCGTCTTAAACAAGACTTATTGATTTATGATTCCATTACCGACCCATGTGAAATAATATGAGTCATTGACATGTAATAAGTTATTCATTTTGCATGAAATGTATATTCGATTTTGGACCAGTTATATTGGAGTGTACACTCAACTCATCGCGACCCAGGATGCTTCCCGGAACCGGAGAAATTTGACCCGACACGATTTGAAGGGAATGGGCCGGCGCCATACACATATATACCATTTGGAGGAGGGCCAAGGATGTGTCCTGGGAAGGAATATGCACGGTTAGAGATACTAGTTTTCATGCACAATCTAGTTAAGAGATTCAAGTGGGAGAAACTGCTTCCAGATGAGAAGATTATTGTTAATCCTATTCCTGTGCCTCAAAAATTGCTTCCCATACGCCTTATTCCTCACACCATCTAATACATTGTAACCACACTCTATTATAAGAATGGTAACTAGAGTGTAATATGTTTCTGCTCAGTCCCAATCGAATGGTAACAAGAGTGTAATATGTTTCTGCTAAGTCCCAATCAACTTTTACCTTTTTTTAAAAAAAAAACTGTGAGGTATTTTAATTTTAATAAATATAAATAAGATTAGTTGTTACTTAGAGTGAATTCCGTGCAAATACACAATATTTTAAGGTTTTGTCATATATAAAAATCTACAATGAACTTAGTAATATCATATAACTGCAATTTTAATATAATGTTATAATCAATGAAGTTAATAGTCAAAAAAGGTAGAAAAACAAAGTTTAATACTCATTCAAAAGAAGATTGACGGTTTAAGTTAAATTAATTTTGTCTTAATCTTTATTCTAAAAATATGATGATACTATATCATTATATTAATAATACAACCATGAAGTAAAATGAGATAGCCTCAACAGGTGATACATATTACATAACCACCAAGGAATTTTTGTCAATTACATATACTTTTGTGACTTTACCAAAGTAAATGGAATTAAAATTACGAAATCAACAATTAATTAAATTATTCTGACAAGTGAAATGTGCATCAAAAGATCAAATTGGATTGTTTACTGTGACCCGTGAAATTCACAGGTTTAACTCTTTTAGTTTTGTTCACTACAAGAGAAAGCTCGATTCGCGACGGAAAAGTTCGTCGCAAAATACGGTCTTTCCGTCGCCAAAAACAATTTTGCGACGGATCACGCCCGTCGCACATTTTCGTCGCAAACAGTAGTTTCTGCGACGGACTAGTCATGTTATCTGCGACGGAATATTCGTCGCCAATAGAAATGGCGTCGGATGGCAGGTGGCAGTTAAGTCAAACAAGTAGTCAACTTTTGCGACTGAATTTCCGTCGCAAAAGTTGACTATTTGTTGGACTTGACTAGGGGTGAGCAAAACCGGGTACCCGATACGGTTTAAATAACCGTATCAGGTACCCGGGTTTTTTAAGGCTAAAAATTAATACCCGGATACGACTCGGTTTCCGTATACCCGGTTTAACCGGGTACCCGAAAACCGTATACCCGGATCTGGTTTAACTAATAATGGTCAAAACTCAAAATTTGATTTCACAAAATTAGTAATGACTCATTACTATGATGCCTATATAATCTATTAAGCCTATTGTTACGAAACAGAACTACTTACAAAGTTAGTTTTAAGATGCCAAAATGCAAACTTTCATCGCTTCACATAAAACTTTGACACCCACAAAGTCGATACATACATTGCAAGTTTCACATCCAAAGATTGACCCACAAAGTTTCACACAAATAGTCCATATCAAACCCAAAGTTTCACATTTTTTTGTTATTTTTAATTAAACCGTGTCAAAAACCGTATACCCGGTTTTCTTTTTCCCGGACCCGGACCCGATACGGTTTTTAAAAAACCGTAGTGTATACTCGGAAATTCGTATCGTGTACCCAAAAGTCGTGTAATTAAAACCTTATACCTTATCGTATCCGCCGTATATTAAAATCGTATCGTATATATTTTCTCAGCCCTAGACTTGACTGCCACCTGTTGAGTCAGTTAGTCAATGTTTGCGACGGACTTTCCGTCGCAAAAACATCGGTGCATTCAGCATATTGCACTGTTTTCCTGCATCCCTTATACGCATTAAAACCACCAAAAACCTGCAAATAACAGAAATTTTCCAGCAGTAAACGTACCACAAAGTTACTAATGTAACACAAATACCATTTATCAGCAAAGTTTTGATTTTATATCATAAAAGTCAAGTCTTACAAATAAAAGGTTTAAGTCATAATTAAGTTCAAAATAACTAACTAATCACTCAACCACACGGAGTGAATGAAGTGAAAGGGGTGAATGGGTTCGGCCTAACATTATCGTCACCATCATCATCAAAGTCGTCTCGACCCTGTGTAGGACCTCCAGGTCTGCAACTCTGAGTAGAATTTCTTCCAACCTAACTCAAGTACTCTTCTATAACTGCAATCCTTCGAGCTTGCTCGCCGCGCTCTTGCCTAAGTGCCGCATTCTCCTTTGCCAACTTAGTAGCGAAACCTTGGGTGAACTGAGTCGGAGCTGAGGTAGCAACAGAGTGTCTATGATGCTCAAACAAATAATCTGCCGCTGGTCCCAATCCGTAGCATCTTCCTTTCTCGTCAAATCCAGTCTCCTCAAAATAGATCTCATTATCGTCGATGTTTTCGACTCTTTGACTTTGAAACTCAGATTTCTTTGACATGATCTTATTCTGCATCACAAACAAGCTCAGAATTAGTAATTATCATTTAAATAGTTAATGATTAAATATAAATGACAAACATAAATCAATTAGCGAAATAATGCATAACTTACAAAGAGTTCAGCTGGTTTTTTTATAACCATCCACGAATGTTGTGCTTCTTTGTCTTCTCTAAGACTTTCACGACATTTGGGATATCCGATGAATTTTTCCCCGACCTACAATTTAAATACTTGTTAGTATAACATATATATATATATATATATATATATATATATATATATATATATATATATATAGAGCTTAGTTCAATTGAGTCCACCATTTTCTTAGAGTCCTTGAGTCCTCATCTTAGCCATTGGATGAGGGAGATGGATGGCTGAGATTTGGGAGATTAAAAAATACACTTATCACTAATTAATTACATATGCACTAATTAATTAACTTTCTCTCTCTAGCTTTTAATTAATCACTTTTTAAACACTTTTAAGCACTTTTGAGCACTTTTTAGCTGCTGAGATTTATGAGTGTAACTTTGATGCTTGCGAGTGTAACTGTAATGTTTTAGAGTGTAACTTTAACTTTTTAAGGCGGTTTGTATGTAAAAATTTGAATTTAAACAATTTTAACACCTTACGAGTGTAACTTTGATGCTTTTCGAGTGTAACTCTAATATTTTCGAGCGTAACTTTAAATTTTAAAGACGGTTTTGATATAATAATTTGAATATATATATACTTTTAACATTCTACGAGTGTAACTTTGCTGATTTTCGAGTGTAACTTTAATATTTTTTAGACGGTTTTGTATAAAAATTTGAATTTATATAATTTAGACATTTTACGAGTGTAACTTGGATGATTTTCGAGTGCAACTTTAATATTTTTTTAAAACGGTTTATTACTTATAAAATTAAATTTATATAAATTTTTACATTTTACAAGTGTAATTCTAACAGTTTAGAAGTGTAACTTTAATTTTTTTAAGACGGTTTTGTATATAAAATTATGAATTTATATAATTTTAACATTTTACAAGTGTAACTTTGATGATTTACGAGTGTAACTCTAATATATTACGAGTGTAACTTTAGTAATTTTAAGTCATTTTGAGTGTAATTTTTTGAATTTTATTACATGTTGAATTTATGTAATTTACTACAAATTTATGAGTGTAACTTGAATCCTCTATTAGTGTAACTTTAGTCCTCTATGAGTGTAACTGTAGTCCTCTATGAGTGTAACTGTAGTCCTCTATGAGTGTAACTGTAGTAATTTATGAGTGTAACTGTAGTACTCTATGAGTGTAACTGTAATCCGACCACCACAAACCAACCCACCCTCACCAAAAAGGTAATTTTGAAAAAACAAATAGGAAAACAAAAGTAAAAACTAAAAAAAGAAACAGATCTGACATCAATAAGTGTAACTTTTAAGGTCATTTTGTGTTACTTTAATAAATAATGTGTGTTACTTTAATAAATAATGTGTGTTACTTTAATAGATCATATATGTGACTTTAATAAATAAAATGTGTAACTTTAATAGACGATATATGTGACTAATAAATAAAATGTCTAACTTTAATAGACGATATATGTGACTTTAATAAATAAAATGTGTACCTTTAGTAGAGAATTTGTGTTACTGTAATAGAAGTCATTGAAACTTGACACACTTTTCAAATTTAGAAAAAAAAACATAAAAACAAGATCTAAAAAAAAATAACACATAACAATAACAACACCCCCACCCATCCCCACCAACCCAGAACCACCAACCCAGAACCACCATGACGACAGGCGACAGCCCCCACCGCATCCAGACCCTCACCGTACCACGACCGCCCCACCTTAATGACGACCACCCACAACAACCCACCCCACCGACAACAACCCACCACACACGAACTGAAACCAAGAACCCCACAACAACCCCACACGACCAGCAAAACAGAAACCAAGAACCCGACAAAAACCCCAGATCTGAAAAAAAACATGAACCACGACCTCCCTCCACCACCCACGACCCAAAACGGACGAAAAAAGACGCACAACAACCAGTCAATTCAAAAATTAACCCAGATCTGTAAAAATGGAAAAAAGAAGAAGAAAGAAGAGGAGACGCCGACAGAAGGAGGAGGGAGGCGGCGGAAGGTGGTGCAAGGTGAGGAGGCCGCGGTGGAAGGTGGTGCTGGTGGTCCGAGGCGTAGGTGGAGGTTGTGGCAGCGACGGCGGTTGTGGAGCGGCGGATCTGAACTTTTTGGGGTTTTTTTTAAGGGTGGGTGTGGGTTGTTGTCGTAGGTGGTGGTGGGTGATTGATGGCGAAGAGAAGGTGGTCGTGGATGTGGTGTTGGTGTCGGGTGGTGACGGTGGTGGAGGGAGGTGGTAGTGGTGGTCGGTGGAGATAAGTGAGGAAGAGAGATTTTGAATTTATTAGGTTTTTAGAGAGATGGGTGGAAGAATATTATGTGAGATGATAGAGAAGTAATTGATTTAAAATTATTATATATTGAATTAGGGTGGTGATTAGAGTTAATTAGTAAGGATGAGAGAGAGTGGGAAATTAGTCCACTAATCATCTTTTGGGAGTACCAATCTCAACCATCCATTTTTCAAGATCCAATGGCCTACAAGAGGACTCAAGGACTCTAAGGAATGAGGTAGACTCAAATGATCCTTCCTCTCTCTCTCTCTCTCTCTCTCTCTATATATATATATATATAATAATATTATATATATAATATATATATTATATATATATATATATATATATATATAATATTATATATATAATCTATATATATAATATATATATATATATATATATATATGTATTAAATTATAATCGGATAAATAAAAAAATGAAAGAAGATATTTACCAATTCGTCCATGAGTGTCAAAATGTTTTTTCTACCCATTATGTGAGTAGGTGACGCCTTTTCCTTCTCTTCACATCCCGACCTGCGATTAGCCGAGGCTGATTCAGATCTCGCAACGAAGCTAGAATCTTCGACTGGCCTTTTCTTAAGCTTTCTAAATAAGTCCAAAGGAATCCACTTCGGCTTGTGCTGCTCGTCTGTCTGCGAAGCTCGTAGATCATATGACGTAAGCGGGTCTTTATCGCATATCCCCAAGCTTTCCTTAACATATCTCTATGGCAAGGCTCGAAAGAAACCCTTTGCAGTCATGTGTCATGATTAAAAACATAAAGTTAGGAAAACATCTCCCTACTCCTAAAAGAGTAACTCGTGCTCTAATTATCCTGCTTAAAACATAAAAGTTATAGTTGGGTTGGGCTTTATACTTATAGCTTATAATATGTTAGTTAGTAATAGGCTCAATCTGTTAGATCGAAATCTCACTTATGATGTAATTGAAATATTTTACTACTTTTATTTTTAAAATAAACATGATGGTCACGGAATACTTTTCTAGGAAACTTTTTCCAACTAATTCTAAAATTATGTCTTATTATACAAAAATACTACAAGTTGAGAATATTCATAGATTGTTTTTTATCTAAAACAAAAGTTTTACATATAATATATATTTTCCTACACTTTAGCTTATTATCAATCTCTTCTCCATGCTATATAAACATTTAAGTTTGGTTAAGTTTTTAATTTAACTTATACATAAGTAAATTTTTTACAACACATATTTTATCTGGTTGGATTATTAAGGTCATTACTTAACGTTTATGTTATTTCTTTAGTTTTATATAATGATTTAATAACATATTAAAAAAACGGGTAACAAATAGTTTCAGTAAAAGCGGCAGTCTTATATGATGTAGTAAACGTGTTGAGCCTTCTCTTTTTTTATCTCTTAATACAAGATATTGCTATTACTAAAATTTATAATTACATTTCAAAGGAAATTAAATACTACTATACCAGGTATATAATTATTAATTCTTTAATATCTCTATTTAAAAAACCGCGCATTCGCGCGGGTTCTATACTAGTTAAGTAAATAAACAAAAAAATAATAAATCAATAACAAAGATAAATTGAGAAAAAAATTGAAATAGATATAATTATAATAAAATCATAATACATTCCTCAAACAACATCCACCAAGCCGTCCGCAAAGTATTTGACGCCTCTTTCCAGTTTGGAGCGTGTTCCTTGTACGCGCAGGTTATGGTCTCCGATATCAGTTTAACGACATCTGGGTCACTGAACCTGAATACAATTATCATAATTAAATACAATATATATAAATATTATGATATTTTAAATAATCATAATTATAATCAATTAAAGTAAAAGTGAATTAGTCTTACCAGACACATGTTTCCTCATCCGGATCGAGACGGACTCAGCGAGTAGTAGTATCCACCTGTGGTTGTTTCACATTCTCGTCATTGACTTGTTCATTCTCGTCCTCCTGCTCTCGGTTTTCTAAATTACTACAACTACCTCTCCTTCGTCGTCCGCCCGCCATATAGAGAAAAACTAAAGTGTTCAAAGTTGCCATGAATTAACAAACATGTATAGTTAAATAACAAGAAACTATATATTATTATTAATGAATAATAAAAACAACTGTCAACAGTTAAAATGAAAGTGCTTTGCAAATGGCATACATTTACAAAAACTAGTTTCAACTAATACAAGAATTAGAAATAATCTTATTCATCATCACTACTTGAATTTTGGTCATTGGAAATGTTGTCTTTAAAAAGAGAGTCTTTTCATACAGCCAATGCGGTAAATTGTATGGAGTAAGCATTACCGGCCAGCAAGAGTACGACTTTCCGTATTCACCGAAAGGTGCAAAACCATCGGTACAAAGACCAAGTCGAACATTTCGAGGCTCACTTGCAAAAGAAGAATGAAGGCGATCAAAATGTTTCTAAGCCTCGCCGCCACTTGGATGAGACATTATCCCACTGACACGTGGATTTTCATGATGCGATCGCATATCTGCTGCAATTAGTTTTGTGCCATAAAGTCGTTGCAAACGGGGTCCTATTCAGAAATAAGTTAAGATATTTTTCCCAACCCTTTTGCAATTTGCATTCTTTTAGTTTTTATATCGATATCTACCACATTTTGTACACTTATCGAGAAGACAATCATCCTCCCAAAACGACATACATCTTTCTTCACACGCATCTATCTTTTCATAAGAGAGTTGAAGAGCTTTAAGAATATTTTTGGTTTCATAGAAGTTACGAGTCATAATATGATTTTCAGGAATAATGTCCCCTATAAATAACGCGATACCATCTACACATTTGTGGGGTAGATTGTATTCACATTTCAAAGTTACCAACCGTGAAGCTGACTGCAACAAAGAGAGACGACTCCCCTCACACACCGGTTTATTGGCATGTTCCAACATTTTGAAAAAGGCTATTACATTAGGATTTGGAGATTCATCAACCACTTCGGCGTCAACATTTTCCAGTCTAATTTGATTAATGTTGTCGCGCAACGCATCCTCCACCATATCCCTATAAGGATTTTCAGACCTCTCCTCAACGGGAAAATTCTCACCATGACACACCCAATCATAATAGTCATCGCAAAAGCCCCAAAGCCCTAGGTGTTTTCGTACTTCTTGTTCTACTAAAAATTTTCTATTTCTACACTTTACACACGGGCACCTAATTTTTTTACATCTACCGTAATCTTCTTGTTTCCTAACATAATTAATGAATTCATTAACGCCCATTATAAACTCGTGCCTTAATTTTTTTATTACAATCCGATCGTTCATACATCCACGCCTGTTGTACTCTTTTCATTTCAAATCTACATACACGTTTATAATTATTATGACCGACTTAAATAAATATACAAAACAATAACAACAAGAACTAAAAGTGTACTAATAGCAGCAGCAACAGCAACAACAACAAACTATCTAACATCTTCAACCTGCAAAAAAAACAATATTTTGAGCTCATAGGATCCTTATCTCTTCAACCGTTCGAATACTTTATGCCATGTCAAGAAACAAAGTAATGACATGAACACTAAAAATCGTTACCTTTAGCATTGTATGTCTAGAATGACTCTCGTATATGGCAATGCACACGGATGTTCACAGAGATCTGGAGTAAGGGGTGAGGGTACGTATTAGGAAGCTCTTTAAACAAACACCTAATCTCGCCCGCGTCGGTAGCAGCCTCTACTAATGATTAAGGAAATCGTTCATATTTGATATGTTATCGATTATATGCATGCACTGCAACATCCAACGTCATAATCGTAGCATGTGAATTAGACTATGTCGGTGAACATGTAATTAGCACTCAATTATGTCAAAATTGGGAATTAGAATGAATTACATACGAAAGGCAAAGAAATCATACAATTATAATGACTAAATGAGATTACAACGGATTACGGGATCTACGTCATAAATATATCCGAAACGGAGATTTGAATAAAAAGAAAAGGTTTGAAAGCCTAAAAGACAGATCATGAGCGTTAATACGATTAATAACTAATTAATTACGTAATTTACGTTACGTCGAGGCAAAAACAGAAGTTCAGGACAGAAGTCAACCCAGAACAGGTGCAACAATAGCTGCGTCCTCTGGAAGAGGCGCAAGGCTTGTTGCGTATGTTCTTGAGTTGAATTATGACTGTGAAGTCGGAATCGCATGCAGTTAATGTTATTTTGGTGTATTTATGGTGGATTATGGACCTAGCTATAACCTGAGTAGAAGTGGTTTAACATATTAATTACTACAATTTATATCAACAACGAATCAAGAGACTTGATATGAACGAATCGAATAAAACCAAATTTTTATTCAAAGACAAAAACCCGCTAATATCCAATTTTTAGGGATCTAAGCTAAGAACAAAACGTTTTACGAAATATTTAATAAAAAAAGAAGGAATAAAACAAGAATAGAAAAAATAAATACGTAGAAACCAGAGGAAGAAAAAGAATAGCAGGAGCAGGCAACCTTTGGAAGAGGCGCAGTAGATGATGCGACTCTTCGAAGAGGTGCAGATGCCTCTGCGTTTCTTCTCGATGTCTGATCACTACTAAAAAGGTTTTATGAAAAGGGTTTTGATTTGAAATCGGTTTTGAATCTATTTCTTACATGAATCTTACATTAGTAAATAAATGAATAATACAAAATAAAAAGACGGGATTTACACCCTCCGACTTACATGTTGACGAAACGAGATTAACTAAGTTAACGTTTTAGCGATAGCTCGACTCTAATGTATGCAGAAAGTGCCCTTATTAAAGGACTAAAATAATCGATTAATTGATTGATTGATTGATTGTGTAGTGGTTAAATTGGTTGATCAATGCAAACGTGACGGGTACCCAAAAGGATATGAGCTTACGTGGTTGAGGATGAAGCACGTAGATGTCGAAAGCTTAGAGAAAGGTCTCCATATTTTGAATTTCCTTGTTCTTACGCGCCTTCTTTTTATTTGGTTGATTTGAAGTCTCATCTAGAGTTCTCTTACTGATTCCCGATCCTTCACTTGACACTTCTACATCATTTTGTGCTTCAGCGTTACTTATCTCGGCATTAGTCTCTTGATCAACTCTTTCAAGAGACATTGCTGTTAACACCAGTAGCCCTATCTTTTGAATATATCTCTTCCATGGCATCAAATAATGGAAATGGCTTCTTGTACATACCTTTGGCATCTTTATGACTCCGTACGATAATTCCATATACAAAAATCATGTTAGTTCAATTAAAAGTCCAACTCTTACAAAAAACGCATCACAAAAATGAATATTAGAGATATAGACTAAGGCAATACCTTACACCATTCATCAAATATTTTGCGATCACCGGTTATGATCTTCAAACTATCATCCCATCCAAACCCACTCCCCTTTTGTTTGATCTCCAAGAGTGCATTAAATCGCTTTTTGAGATAACCTAACCTTGAAACAATGTTTGTTGTTTTAAGTCCAGCTTAGGCATTTTATCAAAAATTAACTTCTCCAATGTATGTACTAGGTAACCAGATTTAAACCCGCCTTCAGCTTTCCATTTCCCATCCAAATGCAAAGACAATAACAAATTTATCAACAATGTATCTTCTTCAAGTGTCCATCTTCTTGGACTTATTTTGTCATTACTGGCTCCTGTTTCATTAATCGTGCAGGTTCTATGTATATACATTTTGCCAAGAAGCATTAAATATAATGTTAAAACGGTAGAATATTACTGAAAGAAAATAAAATCTCTTATATTCAATCACCAATAACGGATCATAATTATTCAATAAGGTTACAAGCAATAATAATAAGCACAAAACCAGAAGCACTAAACCATCAAGGATTATGAGTAACATGTCTAAACGGTCTACGTAGTCGCCAACTATCAAACATTTCTTTAGCTAATTTGTCTCGCCATTCCGTCCAAGATCTAGAGGTATCAATAATGTAGACATGGTTTGGCTCAAGCGCGCGTCAACGCTCGCAAGGTTTATAACGAGCACATTTATCACAAGCTCGGGTAAGCTCGAGATAGGCTCGAGCTCGGGCTCGGGTTGGCTCGTTAGCATCCCTATAGGGAGTACAATGACTGAACAGTACACGACGCTCATTCAAAAGTTCGGAGACGGATTCCCAAGGTTACTGGTGGTAAACAGGGGCGGACCAGGGGGTACGCACAGCCCCGCACGTGCACCCCCTCGGATTTTGGATTCTTTTGGGAAAAAAAAATGGTTCAATCAACCTTATATAGAATGTACGACCAATATAGGATATTAACATCAGATGGGTGCAGTAGTTAAGTGCAGTGCACTTGGGAGTATTGACATGGGTTTGACCCCATATGTCCCATAAATATTAGTTTTTTAAACTTTTTAAACTCCACTTAATTAGTTCCCACTTGATTGCTCCGATCATTAAATTCCAATTTCGCAATTTGTACTTTGATCATTAATTTCAAATTTAATTTGTTTAGTCGACCAATTTCAATTCGCTCAATTTCATTTTTGTAATTTAGATTGTTAATTCCAAGTACTTTATGATGAATTTAATTTATCAATAATTTTGTTGTACGACTTTGTTGTTTATTTGTGTTATGAATATTGATAACTTAGTCCTTGACTGCTCCGACGACCGACATCAAATTCAAATTTCCCAATTTGTAATTTGACTGTTAATTTCAAATTCTACTAATTTTAAACCCGTGCAAATTGCACGGGTATGCTGTTTCAAATTTGTTATTATAAAAAAATGTAGAATATTCATGGTTAAATATTATATTGGTTAATTATCTTTTATTAAAATAATTATCTCATAATAATGTTTTAAAATAAATTACGTAGTTGTTTGTTCAATAACTTTAAACTGCAAATATAAATATTGAGTTATATAAAGGTCATATTTAAGATTTTAGATTCGAATTATAAATTTCATTTGTAATTAGCATAAATGATACGTTATCTAAGGTCGATGGTCAAGCGGATGTAGTATGATATGTCCTCTTGTTAGGTAAATTGAAGTTCCTTCTTTCTATTATAAGTGGGGCAAGTTCAAAAAGCACGACTTATTATATAAGATGAAACAAAATTATTTGAACGAAAATTAAGACAAAATTGGTGAAATAGCACAGGTGTTATACTCCCATACCCATGCGAATTGTTAAACCCATTTTTCATGTTGTCTAGCCCATGCATAGGACTCGTGTTGACCTATTTTTCATTTAATTTAAAATTTAAATTTTGACTCGTTCATATTTAAGATGATTCAATCAACTTATATCTAAAATTAATCCATAAGAATTGCAATTATTCCCATAATTTTACATCGTCCATCACAAAACCTATTACTCGCTCATTCGCCCGCCGCTATTTGAAGATAAGTTCAAAATCCATCTTTAACTCACTTCTACAAATGCCTATACTTATCATCATCACTTCTTGTGACGTTGATCTTAGAAAGCAACTAATTAACTCTATTACTCCATCACGCCATACACCCTCATAAGTTATAAGACATATTAATTCTGTAACTATCAAATTACATGGATAGTTAATTTGACATTAACTGAGATTTTTCTCTTGTTTTTTTTTTTAATTTAATCTGTTTAGAATATTATTTCAAATAGTATATATGTAAATGTTTTTTTATGATTTTTTTAAAGGATGTTTAAGTTTTTTTATTTGGTGAATGATTTATTGATGATATCACCTTGATTCAGTTTTGAATTTTTTTTATCTCATTTTTCTTATTGTCTATGTTTTCAAATCAATTTTGCTGATCTCTTTTTTATTTTTTTGACACTATTAGGGGTTTTAACAGTTAATAATATTCATTGTTAATATTTTTTTCTTTTTTTAAATAATATTTTTTTATATTAATAATAGTATTCTCCTATTAATAATAAGAGTACAACATTAATCTTTTTTGGTTTTAATACATATATAATATCTGATGTTAAGTATATTTATAACTGGAAATTATTTCGGATATTGTAGACGAACAATTCTGACAAAAGTCGTGATATATCATTATTTAGATTAATGTTGTAATTATTATTGTTTGAATTTGCAATTTTATATTTTATATTTGTATATATGCATACTATATATAAGTCATATGTATAAGGTATTGCTGAAACAATTAACATTTGTATAATTGTTACATACAAAATGCTAATTAATTAGCACATAGAACATGGTCCTTAAATTAAGCAATGAAAAAGCTCTTTTGACTTATTGACTTTCAACCACAGAGCGCCACATAGTCTCTGTGGTTGTTGCTTTAATAAGTAAAGATTTGCTTAGACGACCAACTTCAATTCGCTCAATTCCAATTTTGTAAGTTAGATTGTTTATTCCAAGTTCATATGATGAATTTAATTTATCAATAATTTTGTTTAAGACTTTGTTGTCAACTTGTGTTATGAATATTGATAACTTAGTATAATTTTTTTTTTGTCTAAGTTAGTGATAACAACGCTGTATTTTAGCATTCAGAACATGAAATCTTGTTCGATGACATTAATTTCATTGGTACTCGTAATTTTTTGACGACGTTTGACTTTTAATGACAAGGAAAAACTCTAAGTGTTAACTATTTGTTATATTATACGCAAAAAAAAATTTAATGTGCACCCTCATTTATAAAACTCTGGGTCCCCCACTGGTGGTAAATTTGAGTTATGTGTATTTAGTGTTCAAAAATTACAATGGTACTCTATGTCAAACACTTTACAATTCAACTTTTCCAAGTATCCACACATTTAAAATCTAAGGATAAAAACAATAGGAATTCCTGGATAAAAGCAATACAATTCAAGGTTACTCGTAGGTCGTAACTCACACTGTGCAAAATATTGAAGCAATGCTCAACCATTATACGTCGACAGCCTTAATAAAGTTCTATTGGAAAAAAAAAACACACATTTACGTGGCATCTTTCAGGCTGAGCTTCACATTGTTAACTTTCACTGCTAGTTGTTGTTTGTGATCCTCAGTGTTATTTAGTGCCGATAGCAAATTGGCTCGATAAAATTCACACTTGCGATTAGCCAACTCCAGCTCCTCATTAAGCTCTCTGATGTTTTTGTCCATGAAATCCTGAGAAAAACATACATAATTGGTCAAAATCTTAATTACAGACTTATTAAAAGTTTTTATTTCATTCGTAATATCTTGAGCGAAAGAAACTTTGTAATACAGACGAAAATCGGGGGTGTTATATCCACTTCCTAGCACCATTAGCTGAACGGCAGCCCTCCATTACCACCGAACAGAAATAGAGGACCGAACACTCTTGAAGTGTAACCATTGCCACACGACATTAGTGGCTTAGCTCTTTGTGCTTCCCGCATTTGCCCATATTCCAAAGCATTAAACCTCTAAAATACAATGTGAAGAATTGCATCCATATGGTGTTGTAACCACCTCAAGCCAAAATCTCGAACCTTCATGTAGCCTAGATTTAGATAATTAAGTGTAGACCTATTAAAACTTAACTCACCGTTACCCTTTTATAAGTGCAATGATCCTTAAATCTTGATTCGTGATTCAACAACCTTATTTCACTAAAACAATATAATACAATCAACTTATCGTTGTGCTTGATTCCTTGTGCTTAAATGAGCATTTCTTCTTTTGTGTTGGTCGGGTGATGGATCAACACACAAGATCATATATGGCAATGTCGAGGTACATTCTAAGATTCTTATGCCAGTGTTGACGTTATTTGTGTTGTTGACATTACGGGAAGGAATTGACAAATTGCATGCGAATTTTTCGTTGTTGATGTTAGAATTTAATATTCATATTTAAATAAGTGAAGGTATTATTTAAAGTGACTGATAATGTTAATTCGTTAATAACACAAATGGAATGAGTCGATCACACAACAACGGAGCAATCTAAATTCCTTCCCTTAAAAAAAAACTTACAAAATTACTTGCAACACACAATTAATAGAGAAAATGTTGGATCATACTTTAGCAAACTTAATTAATTATTCCAAGGTCTACAATCTTCATCATCATTAGCAATACCATTTTCCTTATAAATCAAGCAAGGACCTGATTCACGGATAATCCACCAACACATATTTGAACATATTTTATCATCTCTACGCTGGTTAAAAATCTGGTACCAATGTGGATTACCATTAAAAAAGAATTCACAGTTATACTTGGTGATTCCCCAAATACTAGGGGTAAACCCGAATTCGTATAACCCTTGATATGGTACAATTTGGGCCGGGACATCCGGGCCCCCATGTTTCGATAAACATCGCATTTGTGCTGCGATACCTTGGCCTAACATGTTTGTGATCCTTACATGGTCTCTGAAGGCACTTGTTTCTCTAATTGCGAGTAGTAAAATTGTTATTACTACTAAAATACTCGTAACACTAGTGAATTGCTTTTTCATATGATGAGTCATCTTATTTTGTAGAAAAATTTATGGATTTTGGTTTAACTTAGATTTGGGATTACTTCATGTACGTTTTATATTAAGATGAGAGGCCTAAATCATAAAAGCAATCAAAATTGGTAAGGTGATATTTTTATGATTTTGTTCCTTGTATTGCTAAAAAGTTCACATGTATTTCAATTTGGAAGAAGGAATATTCGAATGTTCTTGTACATGGGATTTGAGAAGTCAAGATTTATCCATATCTAAAACATTTATATTGTACCCTCTTCGAACAATCTCCCAATTATTTCGTATTTGTTAAGTACTGTAGCTCCTTTAATACAGATACATCCGTCTTAACAATAAAAAGGTTAAGTATTATCCCATTTGTACATACTAGTTTTAAACCCATGCATAATTGCACGGGATTGAATAATCATTAGTTTGATTAAATGCATAAATAAATAGTTAAAAATGATATTGAAGTTTTCATTAAGTTGCGAACTACGTATCTATTTTAAAAAAAATACTCGATAATAGATCGGTTTTAAAATTGGTCCTTAATAAAAAAAATAAAAAAAACTTTGGTCCATAAAATGGATCTATCTAAAACATTATAAATTGATGGCAAATTTAGGGCTCCATATAAAAACTACTAACCCTAGAATATGTTACTCAATTCCTCTCTTATTCCGCAATCCGTCAACTCTCAGTTAACATCTCTACCCCTGAGTTTTTCGGTTTTCTATGTTGTACCTCTCTCTTTTTTATAATCTATATTGTACCCCTAAACTTCTTACTTAATTCTCCATAATGACTTTTTTCAACTCTGCATGAACTTTATCGCTTTCAAACAACCATATTTCGACCTTTATTCAAACTCATTAATGTCTTATTATCACCCTCTATAAGTTGCATCACAAATCAGTTATAAGAAATAAAAACTACTATTAAAAACCTTCGTTATGAAACATGAAATGATAATGGCGTTTCGTGAATTGTTTATTAGATTCGTATACTATTTGGTGAGTTAATGGATTAGTCGGTGAACTAATATGTAACTGAGTAGGTTGCCGAGTAATTGAAACGCTAAAATGATGGTTTAATAGCTTAATTAAGAAACTAACTTAGCAAAGACGATGAGTACGGTCATTGTATAGACCGATGTATAAAGTTCAGAGGTACATCATAGATTTTCTAAAATGTAAGGGTACATCATAGAAAACAAAAAATTTCAGGGGTACACGAGAAAATTTCCCTTAATTTTTTTATTTCTTTCCTTCACACTTCTCTCTACTAATGACTGTCTTGAATCAAATCCACCAAAAAACTACCAACATACTTTATAAATATAATTACCGACAACGTTTTTAAAGTTATGTAAGTATCCAAGTTTTTATTTTAATTTTATTTCCTACTGGAAAAAAAATTAGACTTAATAATCTGAAATTAATTTTGATTTCTTACGGGAAAGACTCAAACTAAATTATTGCTTTTCTTGTTTTTTAATTTATTTTTTTTCAAATTACATTTTTTATATATATAATTAATTTCTTTTTACGGATTATTTTTCCTATGTTATGTTGTATATTTTTTGTTTGCCCAAGTATTCTATGAAATGAGAAGTAAAAATACAATGTGAAAGTAATTGTTGAGTTTACTTTTATATTAAGAAATTGAGGCAAGAGAGTAATTAATAAGGAGGAATGATTGTGGGGCCCATTTTATTTTTTCCTTCCTTAAATCAAGCCGCCAATGAGAAGTCATGAAATGTTATTGCTTTTATACATAGTAGATAAGACAAATATGTTGTTTTTTATTATACATTGTTCTGCCTTTGATTTTTACTAACTACTTGACCTTTCTTTCGTTGAAAACGGGAATCTATGTTATTTTACCCTTAACTAAAGCATTGTTTCAATCTAATTATAAATTCATATATAACTTATCACCCAATTTATCAAAATTCAATTTTTTGTGATAACAATTCTTATTCGTAACTTTTTTTTAAACCCACCTCGATAAATATTCAATCGTTTGCAACATCCAAATGTTATTTAGTGACTATAAGCAGAAACCCTGCGCGCTGAACAAATTCCCAATCATATGACAATTTATTATACATATATAAAAGATTAATCGAGGTTAATGGTTGTGTAACACTGTACAAATTTCTTAAATAATTAGTAATTTAGTTTTATGTGAGTCGTTTTTACATTAATACAGTGTAAAACGGATCCAGAAACAAAAATTATGGCTACAAAAGTAAATTATAAAAGTCGTTTTCCAAATAAGGACGTCTTACAGAAGCTTTCTTTCCCGTTATAATTATATTATGAAACCTTAATTATGAAATAGAGGTTTATTATTCTATTCGTTACGGATAGTGATCGTACACATTAGTAATGTTATAACACGGTTACGGTCTAAAAATTGTGTTCTTGTGGACGTATTTTTAGTAAACTGTATTCTAGTGGTTAGTTGGTAACTAAGGAGTCGTTTGGTTACCCTATCTTAATACTATTAAAACAGAAACATTTTTTCAATGCTGAAGCCACGTCATTTCAGGAGGGTTATTAGTGATGTCATGCTAACATCACTTTTAGACATTTACTTCACAAAACAGTTGAATAATTTAATAAAGTTGAAAATTATACAATTGTTTTTGCGTTCCATCAAATTATAAGCTGCAAGTGACAAATTGAAAAACAACAATTTTGTATGAATTTTTCTGCTGGTAAATAACACTCTTAAATTACATTCTTTAATTAACACTACAAATGAGAATTTGTGCTTTAATAATACTACTAATACTAATTTATCCGTGAACAAAATATATTACAAATAATGATTAATAAAAAATAATTGAAATTAAGACTATTAAGTTGACAAATTTGTAAAATCGGTAAGGGACTTTTAAGCATTTTGACGTGTTTTACTCTTATAATATACAAAATGAAAATATTAAAAACAAAATTGTAAGTTTCATTTTTTTTACCAGTAAAATCGTAGATGGAGACGGTTAAGCTTGAAAGAAAAATAAAACTTTCCACAAATCTTTTTACCGATAACTCCTGCAATTTTAAAGAACATCTGCTTGCCGATCACCAACAACTATCGTCTATGTCGACAATCAAGGTGTCGTGGATCATCGACATTTATGTGGAGGTGTTAGTGAAATTAATCAGTAGGTCTCCCTTGTGACGGGTCGGACCTTGCGACGGGTTTTTCCTCTAACAAAATGGGTAGAGGGAACATGTGGGGCACCCCCCATGTGCTTCCCCTTTTCCCTTAAATGGGTCATTTGTGAGGGGAAGTGGTACCCGTCGCAAGCTTGTGACGGATACTGTCCGTCACAAACAAGAATTTGTGGAATTTAATTTAAATCTACTATACATTAACGTAGAAACATTTAAAGACATCTCATTGGTCCCTATTTTTTAGGAAGTAAAAAGTTAACTTTTTCTTTGTTTATTTTTTTCTTGATAAAAGACCCCACCACTTTCATGGGATGAATTAATTATTCTAGAATACACCTCAACTTTAATCTTATTTATTTCACTATAACAATACAAATTTCTACAAAATCATACATACTTTATACAAATCTACTATACATTAAAGTAGAAACATTTAAAGACATCTCATTGGTCCCTATTTTTTAGGAAGTAAAAAGTTAACTTTTTCTTTGTTTATTTTTTTCTTGATAAAAGACCCCACCACTTTCATGGGATGAATTAATTATTCTAGAATACACCTCAACTTTAATCTTATTTATTTCACTATAACAATACAAATTTCTACAAAATCATACATACTTTATACAAATCTACTATACATTAAAGTAGAAACATTTAAAGACATCTCATTGGTCCCTATTTTTTAGGAAGTAAAAAGTTAACTTTTTCTTTGTTTATTTTTTTCTTGATAAAAGACCCCACCACTTTCATGGGATGAATTAATTATTCTAGAATACACCTCAACTTTAATCTTATTTATTTCACTATAACAATACAAATTTCTACAAAATCATACATACTTTATACAAATGTGATGCATATTACAAATTGTTGAGACCATTTTTAGATTAGATTGGTTGATGATGCCTTAAGACAAATTAATCTTATTGTTAATATAATGTGTGCCTCTTAAGTTTTAATCTTATAGCTATGGAAGCTAAGCTCAAGTAATCGTTCAAGGTTGCACAAGAAGATCAAGAGATGAAGATCGTCATTGTTAGAGTCATAATGTTGTATAAGAGATCATTAAACTCGATTCATGCTAAGTACTTCAAAACTGACAGTGACATGTCACTGTGGTTTCTGGCTCTTAAATATTTCGAAAAT
>JAIUZE010003479.1:0-69016 GCA_022085475.1 Heliosperma pusillum | reverse complement strand
CGGTCCGGTCCGGTCCGGTCCGGTCCGGTTCTGGACCGGTGAACACCCCTACAAAAGTTACTACCTTACAACGTAAATTTGCATACAACTTGCTCTCTAAGTGAGTTTGTTTAGCTCAAAATGGAACTTTCCAGCTCAATTTGAATCTTCCCTCTAAAACATAAATTTTATTACCAAAATACCCATTTTCGAAGTGTCTTATGTTACCTACCTCGCTCTTTCCACTCTTTCTCGTTCTGTTTCTCTTCATCTTCTTTCACAGCTTCCTTCTTCAATCTTACCTAAAACTGACAAAATTGACCTGATCCGACCAGACATCCGAACTCAAGACTTGAACTTGATCCAAATTCAATTCAATTTGCAAAGTTGTGTTATGTGTAATTGAATTAGGGTTCTTATACTAGGGTTATGCGATCATTTAGCAAAAGTACGTGTTTGTGCATTGTACCGAAAAATGTCGCAAACCTTGTTGAATCTTCGTTCTCAAATACTCCCTCCTATTCTCAATAACCTCCCCTTTTCACTTTAACACAAAAATTAAGAAAACACAATACCCCACCATATAATTAAATTTGGACCACACAAATACACTACCCCACCATACAATTAAATTTGGACCACACAAACACTTACCATAAAAGGAAATAGGGAAAATATTGTGAATAGACGAAAATAGAAATGGGGAATGTTATTGAGAATAGGAGGGAGTAATAGACTTCAACATTTTCTTCAATTCTCCTTACCTACAAATCATCGACGCCAGGGAGCAAACGAAGTGCATAGGGGGATTGGGGGCCGTGGGCTCTTCCGCATACCCTAGAAGAGGCGCTAGGACACTTTAAGACCATCTGAGTGTATGTGAGTCTGTCACGGATCAAAATCTAGTCTTATCTCGATTTTGGATAAAAACAATAAATAAATGGAATAACTTCACCCTCAATTTTTTGACAACAACGCAAAATATTATGTGTCAAGCTTAGCATAAAAGTAGAAAGTTGAAAAGTCGACATTTTTTTGGAAATTATTTACTTGGAAACTAATATTAAATAAATAAGGGTACCCCATAAATAAAAAGCACCGGATACTTATGTACTCAATAGAGGAAAATTACATTTAAATTTTACATTCTATTTCGTAACGATTTATAAACTATTTACATTAATTTATAATTTATAATTTTTAGTCTTTATATTGAACTTGATAATTAGAAGAATCAGAATTTGCAAAAAAAAAAATTGTTTAGAATTTTTTTGTCTGACAATTATATTGCGCACATGCAAAACATATACTTCCTCCATTCAACTCCACTCTACCACTTTCATTTTTGCACACTATTCATGAGTCGACATCTCATTGCAATTTTCTCTCAATATATAAGTGACAATATATTCATGTGTGATCTTGTTTGATTCGTCTTTACGAGTACACTATTAATATCCAATATTATAATTTTTGCAAACACGTAGCTAACGATATTTACAGCGTAAAACACGTCTCGGCAAACGTGAAAAAATTATTTGGTAGAGTGGAGTTGAATGGAGGAAGTATGAATAATAAAAAATACGGAAAATTCACGTGGTACTCTTGAGGTTTGACAATTTGCACGATATGCCCAATTTTTTTATCCGAAAAATTTTTAAGAGGACATAACTCGTGTTTACGAACTCAGAAAATGATGATTTTTTTTTTCAAATCGATCACCTTTCCGAGAACTACGATTTGAAAAAAAACATTGTCGTATTCGGAAATTGTGGCTAGGAGTTTTTGTATGTCAAAGTTTCTTTTATCGAAAAAACTTTGAATGACCATATCTCTTGGTCACAAGTTCCAAACTCGTTTTTTTCAATTCGTAGTTCTCGAAAAGATGTTCGATTTGAAAAAAAAAATCGTCACATTCTGAGCTCGTAAGCACGAGTTATGGCCTCTTAAACATTTTCGGATGTAAAAATTGAGCATATCGTGCAAAATATCAAATCTCAAGGGTACCACGTGAATTTTCCGTAAAAAATATACAGTAATTGTGAATCGGCTTCAAATAGAAGCCTTAACAACATCTTTGAGCCCATGAAAAGTATATTTGATATAATTACGTAACTATATTTATAAAATCATGTACGTATGAAGATAAGTTTATGGAAAGATAGATATAGCAAATAGGCTTATATTTTTAGATATTTTGGGCAGTAATAACTTTTTGAAGGTGGACATGAGAGGTGATATGGTGTAATGGTGATAAACGTGGGGTTCGAGGGTTTTCGAGTTTTTAGATGAAGACTATTAGGGTTCTTAAGTCTTACTTAAGACGAGCACGAGCACGAACACGTGTACTATCTGTATTAAGTTTAAGGTAGGTCAAATACTAATATATAATGGTAATAAAGATAGCTTCATTGGTATTTTCTAAACAACAAGTGGAGTGATTTGTATATATTTAAACCGTCTTAAGTTTAAGACGGACAATGCTCATCTTAAATGAGAATTTGGTTTATAAGGTTTGTTTAGGGGTGATTTGACTCGTGACTTCGTGTATACCCGTTCCTCGGAGTAAATTATACCCCCACTTTATAAAATATTTGGTTAGTTTGGTTGTCAATTATTTTAATTAGGAAAATTATCAATATGAGTGCCTGAGGTTTGATTGCTACAAGTTGTATGGAATTGCCAATTAAAAAAAATTGTATTGTAATTTTGTGTTGCAAGCAGTATCCCAATTCGCAAACCAAAAAGTTAAAAAAAACATACAACACAAAATCCGGTAAAGATTAATGATAATCTCACAAAGTTGCCGCGAACACGTTAAATTTCAAAAAACATTTTTTGACGCCGTCACTGTGTAGATCGAGTGATCTCATTTTTAACCGGCGACGTCTAATAAATAAGACTTTGAATTAAATTACCCGACATTAAAATCGGGAACTACCATGAATAATTAGGTTATTAAAATATTAGTATAACATTACTAATTAGGTTATTAAATAAAATATTATTTTAGTAAAAATACTTGAAATAGTATTAGTTCAAACCTTGGGTACTTAAAGTGAAACTAATCAAATCTTAGGCACCTAAAGTGAAACTAACCAAACTTTGGGTACCCAAATTAAAACTACAATCAAATCTGAGGTACCCAAATTGAGATTGTGCAAACCTCAGGCACCCATATTGACATTAGGCCCAACCTCAGGTACCCATATTGATAATTTTCCTTTTAGTTATTTATTGAAGACCTTTAAAAAACTTGCACGGATTTTATTAAATGAAAATCGGGTGTAACCATTTGTGGAGGTCTATAAATATTCAAATCCGGCCAAAATTTTCATTTTAATTATGCACGTATTAAAACTTTCATTTTCTCCCGTGTAAAGGTCCTAAAAACATAGACAAGTTTAACTAAATGAAACATGCTAAATAATTTGCACAGGTTAGCAACTATTCAACCGGGTTTTAATGAAGTAACCCATGTAATAAGAAAAAGTAGAAATATATAATTCAAATTTAAAATCTTAGTACCACAACTTGATATAGGAGGGACATGGGTATATGCTCAAAATGCAAGTTTAAGTCACTTTTGACATTTCAGATTCGTTCCCTTGACTTTAAAGCTAAATATTTCAAAATATATATATATCTATTTTGGACGTGATTTCACTTGAGTATTATAGTACATGATGTTAGTTTTCCAACAAGTGGTCACATGCTTTATTTGGATAAGCAACGAGGGAGATATGATCGTTTTAAGTTGAGTTGTCCAAGGTTTGCGCGGGTGACGCAATTGACGAGTAACCATCAACATGTATGCCAGATGGAAGCTTGGTTTGAATACTTCTCAAGTTTACTTTTCATAAGAGAGTCTTGTTGATTATTTTCCTAGTTTCTAGTTTACTAATTTGAATAAAGTAGTGTGGTGATCTTATTTAATAATAAGGTAGTGTTCACACTATTTCCTAATTTCTATATAGCTAGTTTAAGGTAAGTACTAGTAGTATAAATAGACAACTATGTAATCAGAATTATTCATACAACTGAGAGAGTCAATTCAAGTTTATGCTTGTGTGATCTTTATAGCTTGCGAGTTATAAGTTCAAATTAATTCGTTCTTGCGAGAGTGAATTAATCCATATTCTCCCTTGCGAGGTTGAGTATTATTCGTGGCAAATTTGAGTTCCTTGCGAGGGAGAAGAGTTTGAGCACGTCATATCCGAGTTATTCGAGTTGTCTTGCGAGATTACTTGTCTAGTTCAAGTCTTAATTGTTCATCTTGCAAGATATCACAACTAATTCATATTTTTTTATCTTGTTTTTGTTTCCGCTGCAACTATATTCTGAAAAAGTAAAAATAAGTGGATTATTTTACATCAATTGGGTTTTAATGAAGTAACCCATGTAATAAGAAAAAGTAGAAATATATAATTCAAATTTAAAATCTTAGTACCACAACTACTCGGCCGATTACTGATTCCAATGGCGGGGACCCTATCTAGGCAAACACTAGAGCATCATTTATGCTAATTATTATTGAAATATATAATTCAAATTTAAAATCTTAAATATAACTTCATAACACTAAAACTTTATATTAACAAAATTGAAACAACATACCCGTGCAATTTGCACGATATGTATTAGTGTCATCAAGTGGTGATACTGTATTTATTTTCAAATCAAAGATTTTGTAAAAACGATCGATTTAAAAAAAAATACTCCCTCTTACTCTTGGTATTGTTTTCTTTTCTTTTATACACAAGAATTAAGAAAATGAATCTGGAGTAAACAAAACACACTATCCCACATGTAATTGATTTTGAACAACACAAAACTCACCAAACAAGGAAAGAGTAAACAAAACCCGACTAGCATGAAAAAGGAAAATTAAGGGTTCTTTGGTTGCCTTTTAAATTCATGGGAGTTGAAAAATCATGGGAGTAGCACAAATTCTTGTTTCAAACGGCCCAATTAATGGATAATCCCCTCACTTGCCGCCCCACTTGGTCTTTTTTAGGGGGCTTGACCCGTCTGAAACAATAAGACAGATCGGCCCGTCTGAAACAAAACCTTCTGGAGAAGTGGTTAAATAAAATCTTGTTTGGTTGCCCGATTCATGGGAAGTGGAACTTTCCTATGGAATTACAATTCCTACGTAATGTAGGAAGTAAATTACCTAATCATCCATGGGAAAGTGGGAGTTCCCACATGAATTGAAATTCTCACACTTAACCAAATAACATTTATACAATTTACATGATTTTCAAGTTCATAAGAATTTAATCTTCCTGAGAATTATATCTTCATGTGGCGAACCAAACGACTCTCAAGACAAGGAGGGACCATTTGTTTCAAAACTTGTGCCTTGAAAAAATATGAGCACAACGTTCACTACCCAAAAAATTTACACAAATTCTTATTTCAGACGGAGATATCCGTCTTAAGCTTAAGACGGATACCATATTCTCTCACAAAATATCCATCAAGAGTGAGTGGAGAGCACATGGGGGGAGCCCACCTTGTCCCCTCTACCCAATTGCTCTCACAAAATACCCGTTGTAAGATCCGACCCGTCTTAAGCAAGACCTACTGAAAAATTTAATCACCTTTTTGTCCTGATATGGATCAGCTTTGACGTCGTCAATTAATAAATAATGATTTAACTTTTAACTTCTAAAATTAAGGGATATTCTACGGTGTACTCTCGTGGTTTTTTGTTTTCTATGATGTACCCCTACATTTTTCACCTGTATAATATCCTAGAAAATCAAAAAACTCATTGGTACACCGTACACCGTATAATATCCTAAAATTGAAAAGGGAAATTTTCACTTGTACCCCTTTGGTATGGGTTAATCCTACTTATACCCCTACTTTTTAGAAAAGCACACGTGTGCCCTCCTCCAACTCTTTAGTTACACACTAATCATGACCATATTGTTAAGTATCGTCAAGTAAGATGTTAAGCACTATGTAAACAATATGAAGAAAACTACCATCATTGAAATATTTGTTTTTTCTTCAACAAACATCGTTTTTCACTCCAAATTCATTTTATATAACTCCACATCATCTCCATTCTTCAACATTCAATCTTTTAGCTTTCTTTCCACTTCATCCTCAACATTCATCATTGACTATTCTACCCCACTTCTTCTTTATCTTAGTATTATGGTTACGATTACTATGTAACTAGAAAGTTGGAACACTGAACACACATGTAGGAAAAGGTGGGGACACAAGTGAGATTAGTCTATAATTGAGGGGTATAAGTGAGAATAACTAATAAGGTCGAGGATATAATTGGACTATCCTGTAAAGTAATGGTACAAGTAGAATTAGCGTATAGGAAAGGGTACAACAAGCGAGAATTTTCCAATTAAAAATTAATCCCTCCTAATCACTCATTTATTCCCTTTTCCATTTTACATAAAAATTAAGGAAATGAATTTGGACCACAAAAAACACACTACCCCGCCCACATATAAATGAATTTAGACCATACAAAATACAGAAGCTCACATCCAAAAAGAAAAAGATGAAAGAAAATCCGACTTACCCAATAAGAAAATAAGAAAGAAATGACCGATTAGGAGGGAGTATATTTTGGTTGTTATTTGGTTGCATGTAAGTCATAAATGACTGCAACGTCTGCAGACTACTGAACACCTCTGTAGCATTTGGTGGATCATGATAACTTTAATTAATTACTACTCCGTATTATATTGATTTAAAGTTTGTCAAGATATCATCTTCAAATAATGGCCCGCTTTTTTCGCCGTCTACTTCGCCCAATTCAACCCTTCTGCTAGTGGAACATATAATAATGACATTATTGAAAAGATGAAGGGTCCATGAAGTGATGAAACCATACACTTGGTTGTTACTTGTATTAAATCACCATACTAATAAATAATAAAGTCATTAGAAACCCAACAAAGATCAAAACAATTGAGAATTCTTTTCTTGGCATACTCAAAATGACACAAAACAATGAAACACAATTGCACATAGCAATGTACCCTTGGTTAGCCATGGGCCATATTACTTCTTTTCTTCGTATAGCTAACAAATTAGCTGAACGCGGTCACAAAATCACGTTATTCCTCCCACCAAGAACCCAACTAAGGTTCGCGTCTCAAAACCATCATCCTGAACTCATTACATTCGTTACAGTCACTCTCCCGCCTGTCGATGGATTATTTCCATCGTGGGCGGAGACGACCAATGATATCCCGGCCGAATCACGGCGTCTCCTTATGACGGCCATGGACTTGACCCAAGATACAATTGAGGCCCATTTGATCAATCTCAAGCCCAACATTGTTTTCTATGATTTTACGTGTTGGTTACCCGAAATAGCCCGTAAATACGGGATTAAGTCCGTATACTATTTCTCAGCTCTTTTAGTCAGGGTTGCTCACTCATTCCAGTACATGCACTTGTTTACGAACCAATCGAATACAAATGACACGGTTACGAGCCCGTTTCCGTCTCCGTTTATTAAAATACACGCGTACGAGCAACAAACTAACGATGGTCTCAGTTCCACGGACTTTGGAGGTATGAGTCTTGTTGAGAGGTATTATAAGTCACTAAGAGAATGTGATGCTATAGGAGTTAAGACTTGTAAGGAAATGGAAGGTATGTTTTGTGAGTATATAGAGAAGAATTATGGTAAGCGGGTTCTTACAGCCGGTCCGGTCCGTCCTGACCCTCAGCCTAATAGGCTTGATGAGCGGTTCGGTCAGTGGTTAACGGGTTTTGAACCGGGTCAAGTGGTGTATTGTGCTTTTGGGAGTGAGTGTATCCTTGATGAAGCTAACTTTCAAGAGCTCGTTCTCGGACTCGAGCTTACAGGTTTGTTATTCAAACTCATCCTTTGTAAAACAAAAACCGTAAGAATTATTCCATCTGTTTCGGTTAATTGTTTGTGTATCATATTGGAAGACAGTTAACTGAGACAGAAGGTATCAATATTTTAACTTTGTACCAAAAGTATCTTGTGTCAACTACAAAAACGAGTAATGATCCTTTCTATTTCCTAAAAAGAAGTGGAGGTCATTACTTCTCCGATATGATAGTTGTGAATTTACATGAGAATGAAAAAAGTTAATGAGTGGGATTGAAATATATAATAAAATAATCTTGTGAAAGAAAATGGCAACAACATGGTGAGACTCGATGTTGGCCCATTTCGGCTACCGTACTTCATTTTTTTTAGGGTGCCAGCGCCATGGCATGTGTGCGCTGGCCTTGTTGCCCGTCGTGCAACCGTGGCTGAACTAATTTTGATCAAGTCGGGCTACTATTATAAATGGGTGAATTTTACTTGGACGGACTAAAAAAATTTATATGAATTGTCTGACATATATTGTCAATTCATTTGTTTTTTAAATTTATGAGAATTTTAGTTCCACGATGGTAAACAAATTAAACGACATCTTAGGATACAACTAAGAAGACCGGTATCATCAAAAAAGTTTAGACATGAGACAAGCAATGCCACCATAAAAACGGGTGTTTTGGAAAATTCAATAATTTAGAAAAATCATAGATGTTTGTTTACCCAAAGCAATAGGATTTTTTTCCCCATTAATTGTCAATTTTAGAGAAGTTTAATTAGCTGCCCCTCTAGGTGACTGGAAACTTTTATGAAATTCAACTCTTGACTGCCAATTAAACGAGTTGGGCAATTCACGTGAATTATCCAATTCATATATTTTGTAAAATCATGGGAAATTAATTGACATATGACAATCAAACGACACCTTATTGTCAATTCGTCTATTATGAGAACTACTACTATCAATTTGACTTCTATGCTTTCACCCTCGCAGGAAGACCATTTTTAGCGGCCTTAAAACCACCAAAAGGTTATGACACAATAGAATCAGCCTTGCCAGACGGGTTTACGGAGCGAACGGAAGGAAGAGGAATAGTGTACGGAGGTTGGGTGCAACAACAACTAATCTTGCAGCATCCTTCGGTGGGCTGCTTTATAACCCATTGTGGAGCCGGGTCATTGTCGGAAGCAATGGTGAACAAATGCCAATTAGTGATGATACCAAATGCAGTTGATCAGTTCATCAATGCAAGGATGATGAGTGGCGAGCTTAAAGTTGGTGTCGAGGTAGAGAAAAGAGAGGAAGACGGTTTCTTATCGAGAGAGGCCGTGTGCAAAGCGGTCACAACCGTGATGGACGATGAGAATCAAGTTGGGAGAGAGGTTAGGGCTAACCATACAAAATGGAGAGAATTCATATTGAAGGAAGGTGTTGAAGAATCCTATATTAGTAGCTTCATTAAGGGTTTGCAACAATTGCTTGTTTAAGCTTAATTATGATAAAAGGTCTAAGTAAATTGAATGTTACTCATATTTATTAATTAAGTGCTTGTTTTCATCATTTCTCCTAATAAAATTGGAACTGTTACTGTCATGTGTAATACAGAAGAAGATTACAGAGCAATAAAATTGTTTCCCTTTATTTTTTCATATTTTACCTGATATTCTTTTATTCTTTAAAAAAAACTTTGACCGCATATAATTCATGATAAGAATTCTGAACGCGACGATATTTTTTTTCAAAATGATCGTCTTCTTGAGATCTTCAATTTGGAAAAAAAAAATCGTTACTTTATGAACTCATAGCCATTATATATTATTGTAAATCGAGAGGGGAGGAATTCATATAGATTGATAATAGTTGTATCATTGATTCGTGTCTCATAACCATTACAAGAGCATAATATATAGAGTAGCTTAATTAAGCTTAACCTAGGATATTCTAATAATGGTAATGCAATTATATTATTCCATACTAACATATACTATTGCGATATCGGTATATTGTAATATACTGATATTATTTTTTAACAAATATCGGCGGTCAATATTTATTTGGTTAAAGACGTTTAACCGGTCATAACTCTTGCAAAAACATTCATAAAACTTTTTTTCAAATCGAAGACCTCGAGAAGACAATCATTTTGAAAAAAAGCATCGCCGCGTTCCGAATTCATGAACATGATTTAAACTTGGTCAAAGTTTTTCGAAAAAAAAAAAGATACCGATCAAAAACCAAAAGAACATAAAGGTATCAGGAAGAATATCCCTTTTAATTATTAATTTTTTCTAAGTAATGGTGCAATTCATTTACCCCTACTAGGGCTATGTTATAAACATTGTTATCATTAAAAAAATAACTAAATTTTTATGATTCAGTATTATAGTAACATGGTGGGTTTAGTCATGAATCATGATCTCCTACCTGACCTGATTTCCTTACCCCACGAGGGACATGCGTGCAAATGCATGCCGAATGTAATTACTGTACATTATTTAAGGACTGAAGAACGAAGGTACCATCTTTAGTCTTTAGGGTTTCATTTATTCACCATAAAACTCATAACAAAGATCATCAACTTTAGTCTTCTTTTGGCATCAAAATGACACAAAACAATGATTTACAATTGCACGTAGCAATGTACCCTTGGTTAGCCATGGGTCATATTACTTCTTTTCTTCGCATAGCCAATAAATTAGCTGACCGCGGTCACAAAATCACGTTATTTCTCCCACCCAAAACACAACTAAGGTTTGCCTCTCAAAACCATCATCCTCAACTCATTACATTTGTTACGGTCGCTCTCCCGCATGTCGATGGATTTCCATCGTGGGCGGAGACAACCAATGATATCCCGGCCGAATCAAGAAATCTCCTTATGACGGCCATGGACTTGACCCAAGACACAATTGAGACCCATTTAATAAACCTAAAGCCTAACATTGTTTTCTATGATTTTACGTGTTGGTTACCCGAATTAGCCCGTAAACACGGGATTAAGTCCGTAATCTACTTATCAGGCTTTATAGTCAGGGTGGCTCACTCATTCCAGTTCATGCAATTCTTTGTGAGCCAATCGGATTCGAATGCCCATATTACGAGTCCATCACCGCCATTTCCGTCTCCGTTTATTAAAATGCACGCGTACGAGAAACAGAATAACGATAATCTCAGTTCCGGTAACGTTGGTGGAGGTATGAGTTTTGTTGAGAGGTACTTCAAGTCACTACAAGAATGTGATGCTATAGGAGTCAAGACTTGTAAAGAGATGGAAGGCATTTTTTGTGAATATATAGAGAAGAATTATGGTAAGCGCGTTCTTACAGCGGGACCGGTCCGTCCTGACCCTCACACCGATGAGCTTGATGAGCGGTTCTCTCAATGGTTGGCGGGTTTTAAGCCGGGTGAAGTGGTGTATTGTGCATTTGGGAGTGAATGCATCCTTGATAAGATTCAGTTTCACGAGCTCGTTCTAGGGCTCCAGCTCATAGGTATGTGTTCAAATTGTAATTACAATAGATCTTGCTTAAGACGGAGTATCAGTTTTATCCATAAAACATATCCAAATACTAACACATGGTAATGATAAAACTTTTATCATTTGCTAGGCAATTTATCGTGTTATTTGATTAAACCTATGTCCTTTGTAAAATAAGAACCATAAAAAATTGTTGTATTCGTTTCAGTTAATTGGTTTTAGTTGTTTTTATTGATTCAAACAATTAAGCAGATAGGTAGAATTTAAGGCGAGTATTAGATATTGATATATAAATAAATAAATAAAAAAGATAGATGTGACTTCTCCTTTCTCATTTTGCTTATTAGTTGCATTTAAGTTTATTGGCTAACGGTTATGTTATTTTACCAAGTTTTCTTAAATACTCCCTCTATTCAAGTACAAACACAACATTTCTCTTTTACACGTTTGCCAATGCACGAATTGTAACGTAAATATCTCGAGTTTTACATTATATAAGAATATAAAAATTTGATAATCTGGTATAAAGGTGAATCAAACAAGATCACACGTGACCATATTTTATCTTACATATTTTAAGGAATCGTAAAGATTCTCTTTACTCATAGTGTCAAAAAAAATGTTGTATTTGAACTTAAATGGAGGGAGTATGACTTTTAGTCAAACTAGAACAATAAAAGTGAAATGTGGGTAGTATATATAACTCAACTTGGCATGTCATCCTTGTAGGTAGACCATTTTTAGCGGCCTTAAAACCACCAACAGGCTATGAAACAATAGAATCGGCTTTGCCAGACGGCTTTACGGAGCGAACTGCAGGAAGAGGAATAGTGTACGGAGGTTGGGTGCAACAACAACTAATCTTGCAGCATCCATCGGTGGGATGCTTTATAACCCATTGTGGGGTCGGGTCATTGTCGGAAGCAATGGTGAACAAATGCCAATTAGTGATGATACCAAATGCAGTTGATCAGTTCATCAATGCAAGGATGATGAGTGGCGAGCTTAAAGCTGGTGTCGAGGTAGAGAAAAGAGAAGAAGACGGTTTCTTATCGAGGGAGGCCGTGTGCAAAGCGGTCACAACCGTGATGGACGATGAGAATCAAGTTGGGAGAGTGGTGAGGGCTAACCATACAAAATGGAGGGAGTTCATATTGAAGGAAGGAGTTGAAGAATCCTATATTAGTAGCTTTATCAAGGATTTGCAACAATTATTGCTTGCATAAGCTTAATAATGGTGTACTCACTTTGCAACAACTATTGAATGTTTAAATGTTGAATTGTGTGCCTTTTCCATCCTTTCTCTTAATAAAATTTAAAGTCTCGTGCGTGAGTGGTGGCAATAGGTCGGCCGAGTCGGGTTTGGGGGTCGTTACGGAGTCATTTAGGGTCTATTGATGTATAAGATGAGATCAGGCCGGGTTTGGATTGGATTGGGGTAGAGTCATCATCAATGTACTTATTTTATCGCATTAATTCAAAAAATTTACTTTAGGTATAGTTTCCACCATCATTAATCCAAAATTTTCAGTTGCACTTGCTCTTTTATGAGCTCTAGCAATGTGAAACTCTAGCAATGTGGAACTCTAGCGATTGTGCATGCACATTTCTGTATAACCAAGTAATCAATATTTCTTGTATAACCAAGTAATCAAAATTATCTTTTATGTCTTAGCATCTTAGTTTATGTTAGTTATTCCGGAGGTAATTTGACATCTATCCCTTGACATGTAATTTCTTTGTTATAAGAGCTCTTTTATAAACTTTAAGAGCAACTCCAACGGACAACTATAATACGAAGTACAATGTAATTTAATTTGTCATATTAATTTTTCAAGCTACGTTGCTTTTCGGCTACCTACCGCTCCAACGGCGAACTACAACCTCTTGTAGCTTGTATGGGTCCACAGTATTATTTTCATCCAATGAGATAATTTAGTTTTTTTTTAAAGCAGCCATGTAACTTAACAAAGTTACCATGCTTGGAAGCTACAATTAAATTTTCATCTTCGATGGTAAGTAACATGCTCATAATTTTGCAAATATTGCAAACATTTATCTAGAAATACACCGTTGGAGATGCTCTAAGAAATACACCATTATTTGGCCAAAGTGCGCACTATAGTCGAAACGTATGGGACTAATTTGCAGCTAATGAAACTCAAGAGGACGTATCTTTGAGGCCAACATACGGGAATCTTTTTTTCAAAGAAAAATGCGACGTTGATTTTAAACTTTCGTGGAAGAAAAATGCTCAATATTGTTGATATTAACCCTCTAATTACTCCTATGGAAAGAAAAAGATGATACTTCAACAAAAAAAATGTTTTTATTAATTAGATAACAGCGTGCAAATTACTGCACAACTGATGATAAAAAAAAAATGAAAGAATGGAAAAGATGAGATGAATTGGAGCTGCCTACACTGTAAGAGAGAATGGGGAGAGGCTCTTGAACTCTACCCTTTTCTTGGCTATTCTTCTACCTGTCTTCCTATTCTTCCATACTAACCTATCAAATATCCCCGACGAAGATGGGCTACTATTACTATCAGCGGTAACAGGTGCCTTCCGCTTCTTCCACGGTTTTCCCTTCCGAGGTCTCCACCGTGACTCGACGTGCCGAGGAGACGGTGTTTGTGGTTCACTATCCTTGGCTGTCTGAGATCTGTTGTGATACAAAAAATCACGTCAGTCACTAAACCTGACAAAAACTCATGAATCCGTTGCGTAGATCTTCAGTAATCTCATGAAATGACCAATACTCGCCTACTCGGACCCACAACGGAAATTGTGTCGGGAGTTGGATTACCTGACTACTAGTTCACAAAACCAGAAGTGTGAATAGTGCTTTGTGATTAATTTTGCTTTATTCATCACATTTAAAAGCAAAAAATGACGACTGAACGGTTCAAATAGAAATGGAAATCAAAAGACCTATAGTCCCGACTACAAGAATGAAAGATAATGTCAGATGATGGGTATTACCTTTCTGGGTTAAGTGATGGGGACAGACACAGCTTTCCTTCCATCTGTGGATTACAAGCAGGGCATATATAGATCTCTGGAGGAGACACCAAGTTCACACAATCAAAATGATACCACTCGTCACATTGATCACAAGCAATCATTGGCCTCTGATCATATGGCTTCCGACAAATGCAGTATAGCACACTTCTATCACGCAACAGCTGAAAATTGACGCTTATTAGGACACTTGTTAGGATTAAACAAAAAAAAAAGCACAAGTTCTCATACGAGACTATCCAGTGGAGATATTATCGAGAGACTAACCCATGTCACCCGGTAGCCGTTTCTTTATTTCACATTTTTGTGGTTGGATGGAAAGTATGAGTTGGGATTTTAGTTAAATGGGTTAGCTTTACATTATGACCATGAGACCATCTCTCGAGAAACAATGAAGAAAAAGGCAAGAAACTTTTGTACCTTAAGCTCCTTCTCAAAGTGGATAGGCAACTTCTCACCCTCACTAATGAGTTCGAAAACTTCACACAACTCTAGATCCCCACTATCACCAGCAACCTGCATGTGTGGAGGCGTCAACTCCGAATGCATATTTGGAGAAAGGAATACGAACAAAATATATAATCCCTCTCAGCTTAACTTATCTTTCCATTTGACTATATGTAGTGCCCAAGACAAGACGAGTACATGACCATAATGTTTATTTGATAGAATCTATCTGTTACTTGTTTGATTAGAAATTTAATTTGTGAAAGATATCTTTTATATCTTTTTATATTTATGCATGAAGTTTGGTAATTTCAAACTTGAAAAATCGAATGAGAGAATAACTTAGATTCAGATGGACGATAAGGGCAGACCTTCTTTGCTATTTCTGCCCATCGTGCACCGGCATCCTTCATTTCTACAAGCTTCTTTTTAAAATGATCTTCAGAAGGGACACTTATAGTTACACCCTGAGACATCAAATTCAAAGAGATCTGGTAATTAAATAATTCAAAATACAAAATACAATATTATCTGAAGTTCTCTCCTTATAAATATCTGAAATATGTCGCTGTGATTGATTCAACGGTCTAAACCAGTGCAAAGCAATGGCATCCACAACCTACCTCTTTCAAGTGGCGCTGAATCTGTTGCATTACAGGCTTCTGTGGGCCCTCGATCAACTTAGTAGCTCGAATCCTCCAAGAATTTCTAGCTAGTGCTTGGTCAAACTTACGTCTCGCTATTGGATCACACACCCCAGCCACATCCAGAGCCTGCATGCAATAGATTGAAGTAAACAAGTTGCTTTAACTGATATATCGATCGAGAAAGATTACTTAAGTTGAGAGTAGCAATGCCAGATTCCCTAAGAAAATGATATTTATAATATTCGCATCTGATTTAGACGATCAAACGGTGTCAAATTTGATCGGTATTGTCTCACAATATACCACAGTTGTTTGATCGACCAAAGATGACAAGTTTTACATTATGTCTCTACTTATATTGTAATAAACTAATGGTCCAAGTTGATACTACCAAAGCCAGATGTGACGATAAATACGGGATGGAGGTTGTATGCTCCAGAATCACCAACATTCAGAGTAACTAACTTATGACTAATCAGCCAGACAAAAATACCTTCAAAGCAATTGTTAGATTCCTGGAGATGGCTGAGATATCCATTTCAAAGAAAGATAAAGAAGAATTCACTAGTTCTGACAAGCAGACTCTGCATGCAAGAGCTTGATCAACAACCTCTAACAATATGTCTACTTCTTCAAGCCTGTTAACAGCAGTCATAATTATTCAATTGAGCAAGAACTACATAGACACATACTAACGAAAGAGTCTTGCAAACATCCAACCAATACTTGAAACAAATTCTGCCTACTGAGGAAACAAGGAGAAAGCGAGGAGACTATAAAAAAGTGAAGGTTGGTCAATTACCATTAATCCTTTCATATCAAACTACAGTGTAACAAAATAAAAAGGTACTTAAGTTTCAATGACCACTTCACCCACGAGAAATACTTTAGATCTCATGGGTTTCTCCTTGCGCTCAATTTCACTTTAAAATTTGCCAAACTCAGCCTAAATGCCAAAAGCAACATTCAAAAATTAAAACCCCATTGCCCATTCCATTCAATATTTTATCAGTTTTATGAAGGTCATTTTGCTCAGGCTATCACTCATATAATCATATGTCCCCTTTTGGAAAAATAATGTAATACTTCGACTGGCATAAATGATAATGCTTCAGCAACAGCAATCCCTCCAAAGCTCTATCCGACAAAGACAGTCCAACATATATAACAGACTCATAATAGTCATAGCTTAACCCTCAGAAATTAAATGGAAAATTGGAAGAGTTAAAATGGGTTTCCAATATCAGAAGAATAGTTCTTACCTCACTGTGAACTTCTTAACTTCAGAAGAAAGTTCGACAAGACTCTCCACTTCTGGACGCTTACCTTTATATTTCTAAATCATAAACAGGCAAGTCAATCAAATACTGAACCACACAGGTAAGTGTATGCTGGACAAAAGTAAATGCTCACCAAAGGACTGTCTTTACTTCTGCAAATCGAACCGCTGTCAACTAATACACAGTAGGGACATATATAATCTTTCGCTATGCCAGAACCAACTGATTTTGGCACCAAGCATCTAAGGTGGTAGCTGGCCATCAAAACATTTCCTCCAAGTTAGTTAGATATTACACACAAAGGAAAAAGGACACCAGCAACACCAAAGTTAATTTCTTGATGCACAAAGGAACATATATATTTAAAGGTTCATACGAAAAAGCTAGCTTACAACACGTTTGAAGAGAAGCAGATGTATTGGAAAGCATAAACTAAACACAACAAAAACATAACCACATTGCCCCAAAGCCTCCCAGCAATGGCAGGGGTAGGGGGATCAGATGTACATAGTATCACCTCAATGTATATAACAAGAAGTCACGAAGAGACTATTTCTGGATGAACAACAATGAATAATGCATTGATCCAAAAGTTCTCTCAACTGCATAGATCATTTGACTCACGTATATCAAAAGAAGTATCTTACCAATCCTTACATGTTGAACAGCCGATGAATTCTTGATCATCAGAGTTACTTGAGCATCCAGTACAAAAGTAACTCACCTTTGAGCATTTTGACTTCTCGTATATATACAAAGATCTATATAATGACTGCTTGATCTGAAAAGACGAAACATTAAATACCAAATTTAGAAATGGTATTCCACACCACCCCCGCCCACGTTAATGATGAGACAGAAGGAATTCTCTAAAAACCTTCAATAGGGAACTCATCAGTGACCCTGGCGAACATCCAAATACTTCCCCTCCTTGTTGCTGCCAGGTCTGCACAGTTTCAAACTCGGAAATGACCATGTCTAACTCAGGACAGTTAAATGCATCTTTCCCAAGTTCCTGAAATACGTATCAAGAGAAAGTCTGAGAAAATAAATACACCAGATGCCACCAACAGTATTCTCACACTAAATAAAACAGACTAAGCTCCCTTCTCGAAACATAAATAAAAAAGTCCTGAAAATGTAAGAAAGAAAGCAAGTGACACTATTAAAAGAACAAAGACAAGACAGATGAACTTCTCTTCCCTCAGAAGAATTCTTTTATCTACGGAAGTGTGAAGCAAAGGGAAATTGTAAGGAAGAAATACATGAAAAATCTATAGGAAATGTGTAGAGTATCATAACCATAATCACCTTAAGTTGTAATAATATTGACCAAGACCGTTCACCAGAATCAACACTGAAGAAAGAACGTGCTTTATCTTGCCAAGCCCTACACTCAAGAATGCCAATCATCATTCATTACAAAAGAAGAACACTAAGGCAGAAAGTCTAAAATATAACCAAAAGAAAGTAGCAAAAAAGTAACGGAGCAATCAAAGATAAAGGTGAGGAAAAAAGCACTAAACATGAGTAACATGTCTGATAGGGAGGTTTTTATATCAAACGGCTTTTAATGCGTTAGTAGGGTAGAGTCAGACAGCCTCACAGCAAGCTGTTAACATATATTACAAATTATTATCAATAGCTGGAATCTGAAGCTTCAACAAAAACATGAGAGCAACAAAATGCTGATAAATATCAAGTTTCGTTTCACTGCCCCAATACTCCCACCCCTACGATTGGAATTGACAAGATTTAGCTTCAGAAATAAGATTGTAAACACTAGCCACTAGCAATAGAACGAGGCACTGTTTTTGTTTGTCCAGAATAAAACAATATTTTCACAGAAAGAGGAATTTACATATAGTGAAAACCTCGTCACAAAATGCAGCACCTCTACTCCAAAGAAATTACACTCAAGATACACCAGGGAAATCTTTTCATGTACTTTTCTAGCTCAAGTAACTTCTCATGCAAGGATAACATAATTAAACTCCCTTCTAGGTAGCCTTACAAGCTTAGAAGAATAGGATTTCCAAACGATAATTGAGCATGACACAACTTCTATTTTGAGGAACGTTAAGTTAACTTGCCAAAAGAAAAGTGCCGTAACAAGAATGTTAACAAAGAAATTCTATTACCACAATGCAAAACTTTCATCTATTAAGAAAATAAGAATTACTAGTCTGGAAAGACTGTCCACACAAGTTTACAGAAAAATAAGATTGATGAATAGATTTATGAAAAACTGGGTGAAAACAAGTAAACTACCAAGCAAAAGAAAGTGCCTATTAAGAAACATAATCAACAAAACTCACTTGTGTTTTTCAACTGCGTCTTTGAGTTGCCCAACCATTGATGAGAAGGAGACAAACAAATCCTGCTGATAAGAATTATATCGTGTTCAGGCCCCCCAGGCATTCCAAACCTCAAAAGAACTAGACACATACAGGTACAATTGGTATAAAGTTTCAACATATACATTAAACGTATAACAAATGAATCACCTGAGATTCAGTGAGAATATTCTCAGCATCAGATAAAAGAAATCTTCGGAATCCACTTTTACTACATGACACTGATAGAACTTCTGAGGCCCTCTTCTGCCAGGAAGCAGATTCAGTCAATGAGACATAGAGAAAAGCTCCATCATACATGGCTGGAAGGGCTTTCCTTTCTTCCATCAAGTGCTCAATCTCCTGTGCATTGCACTTATGAATAGTTTGTAAAAGTATGAGAAGAACACTTAAGAAGTATGACCAAAACAACACAAGGATGTATCTCATACAAAATACCACTGCCATCTGAAAATACTTTGTCCCCATTTGACTTTAGTGATCAGTCAATGTCAACTTTGACTACCACCTTCAGTGATACGAGTGATACAATGTAAAATTTATCTTGTTTGGTTTATTAAACCAAACTATTTTCATATTCAATTTTTCAGAAGTTGTAATTACTGTAAACTCGAAAAGATTGTTTTATCACTTGACCACAGAACTAGCGAAGTCCGAGGGAACCATATAAATGGGAGGGGGTACTATACTATGCACGCAAACAAACATAAACAAGGATCGCATAACTACCTCAAGTGAAGGAACTTCTTTGGAGAGCAAGAGGACCCTAGAGCACCATTGCAAGGTTGAAGCAGCATTTCGCAGCAAGGAAAGCTCAGAAAAGTCAAACCCTAGAGAAAGGCCAGCAGCTACAACACTTTCAACCTCAGATCTTAGATTATCAATGTCTGAAGTTACATCTGAGCATTGTTTTATGAAAATATCTTTCCTATTCAAAAGCTTATCTATATTTTTCAAAGAGGAATAAGCAGAGCATCTCCATTCCTCGCAATTTCTCATAACATTTTCCAGCAACACTTTCTCAGCGAATGCTACTCTCAAAAGCTTTGACTTAGAAACTTGTTCCTGCAAATGTTATTAAAAAAAACTCAGACTCCATAAAGCACTATTTACTCTGCTATGAAAATCGGATGGAACATGGTGTTGAACATGGTGTTGAACATGGCTATGGCCTATGGGTAATGAATAAAAATCATTTGGCCAAAAACAACTGTTCTAAATATCATATACATGTACACGTAGTCAAAGAGAAGTATCAGATAACATAGCCATAAATCTCACCTGCAGCCTAAATGGAGAACAAATACTGACCTTTAATTCGTCGAATGCCAACAGACAAGTTGAAGCAGAAGATGTTACACTAGAAGACGGTAAAAAGGACTTCGAATTCTCTAGCCAGGCTTCTGCAGCTGATATAGCATCCTTGAGAGCAGGAAGAGATGGTAGGATGATATTTATATCATCAGATGTCCTAATACATAAACAAATTTAAACTCATCACACAGGTTGTTGAGCAAAGATTGTTTTATTAAACTCTTCACATATTTCACCTTAATATCTAAAAACAAAGACGGCACACTTCAGTACCTTAAAGCATTCCTTAAGTCTTCTAATTTCGGGTCAGATGCCAGTAAATGCTTAGCGCTTTCCTCCCAAGAAATTGCTGTAGTGAGTATTTTGGAAAGCGAAATAAAGAGTTCTTCCCGTTCAATCTGTAATCTGGCAGAAATCAAGATAGTATATTTCATTGAGAGCAAATCACGCAAAACCGATACAAATGGTATAATAATTTAAAAAATAGGGAGTTACAAATAACTACCTATTAAAATTGACTTTACCCAAATAACTACCTATAATATTCTTTTCCCCAATAACGAACTATTATGATCACTTGCATAAAAATAGATACCAGTTCACGTCTTCACCTTAACAATTGAATTTTTTTCCAGCCAAAAGGTGCTTTTTCCCTCGACTTTGAGCTACGTATATACATTCATTCAAAACAAGCACTTTTCCTCTCTATTCCTACCTAGCTCATTCATTTTCTTCCCTGGTACACTACCTACATTCTTCTTCATTTTAGCTCTTGCCATTATTTTCCTCCTCCTGTTTTAGAAAAAAAATCATTTTTGCAAATTTTTACCTATATTTCTATCCACTGACTGTCCGCTTCTCATTTTCTCTCGCTCTCTCTCAATTTCATCATTTTTTCCGGATTTAAAGAACCCTAGATTTCAAACTCATGGCTCCAATGTTAATTAATAGCTATTTTGCAACAAATTAAACCAATGGTTAACAATCTGAAAATATTTCATCAATGACAATTGACAAGCCATGAACACCACCAAAACACCATAGTAACAGTGACCCTACTACAATTAAAAGAAATAATGTCAAATAATAGTGTATAATTCAGTTTATAATGCATGCTTTAATAAATAACAAAGCTTATCCTAAATCATTAGGTATTAGGGTTTCACCTAAACTTATAGATAAATTACAAAGAAAAGAGAGAAAATATGATGAAGCGTTTTGTTTTTTTTTTTTGTTATTTTTGAGTTACCCAGAATGTTTGAAGATTATCAAGTTATAGAGAGGGGGGTGGAAGTGCTAGAATGAGTGAATGATACAAGTAAATTAAGGGTAGAATGGTCAGTTCACAATAAAATGATGAACTAGGGTGAAGAGGTGAAGTAGTATATTTATTGGGATGCAAACATGTCCTACGGAGTACATAATAGGTAGCCATTTGGAAGCCGAAAAAAATTATAACAGGGAGAGTTGGCTACAGCAGGGTAAACAGGTAGTTCAAACATAATTTCTCCTGATAATATAAATCATAAAGTTTAACAATTTAGACAAGAAAACGCAACCATATGCAAAAGAGCTTTGAGAGAATCATACAAAGAAGCTTCCGATAACACTTGCTGGACAAATTCCAGAGTCGCTTTGGTCCTGCGAACCTGTGGATAAACCATTTAACTGGTGTTAACGCTCAAGCCAACTGAGATGATTACCTCATCTAAAAACGTCATTACCTACAACAGGAATATAGCACCACTTCAGTCCAGAGGTAAATGGCCAATCTTTTTGGTAAGACCGTAAAATTATTTCCCAATCTTAAGGTGAATTTTTTTTATTTTACTTCTCTCTCCACAAGTTCCAACCCACCACCACTCACCTCACCCTTCAACAACCTGCCACCTCCACCAACAAATTCAACCACAGCCCTCTGACCACCCTTACCCACCACCGGAACTGCCCATTGCCAGCAACCTTACCCCACCTATCGCGGGCGAGAACTTCTCTATCTCACACCCGAGGACTACTATTTTGCCAAGAAAAGGGGTTTAGGGAGCAATTACCCTGACACCATTGGATCCCAAACCGATTGACACCCCCAACAGAGATTAGTGACCCCTTATGGGAATTTGGGGAATGATTTAAGTGAGGGAGGTCAGTTGGTCACATGATGGTATCGTGCGTAGCCTGACATGAGTAGCCAGAATGTGCGTTTTCCAGTGACAATGGTGGCTGGGACTCATGTTGATAGGCAACGTGGGTGGCGGGACTTGTGTAGAGGGAAGAGCCATAAGTAGAGGGAAGAAATCAGGGCGGAAAGTGATGGGCGGATATGACGTGGGGGTGGCTGGAATAGGGAGTCAGACATGGTGTTAACCAGCATGTTTGCTGGAGTGTGGCGGATTTGCCGGAGAATAAAAGTATGTCTTGTGCCAAAAAAAATATTTACCATGGATGTTGTCATAGATATACGATAAGTGTGACAAAGGAAAAAATATGTAGTACCCAGTATAAAGAAGAGCTTTAAGTATCACTACGCACATTTTAGCATCAAGTTTTGATAGACTTGCTTACCCTTAATGCCTTTTCTCTGCAGCTTGCTTTCTTAAGCTCATTGTCAACAAGAGCCAACTCATCAACTTCAAAGAGAAGAATCAAAAGTTATAACTATGCTGACCTTGAGACTTCTAAGTACTAATTATACCACAAAAGAAACCCCATAAAAATATATAACTGAAGAGTCCCCAAAATAAAAGCCTTCGTGTCAAAATAACTACCTTGAACTCTAAGCTTTAAGCCATCTTTCTGAAGGCATCTTAAATCTTCTAAAACACTTTCCTGATCCTCCATTGCATGGACGTTCAATAAGACATGCTTAAGCCGTGAAATCCAAGAAACAGTATCACTGCGATACTGGCAAAGTAACTTTAGCTCTGGAATGTCGACTACAATCATAGCAAACTCGTCCACAAGCAACTCAAGGTTCTGCAAGTGTACAAAAAGAAAGCACTAAATCATTGAACTCTATCCAATAAGCATAACTTCCGTAGTTGTGTATGCCATCTGTCGACCAGTCCAAAAAAAAATTTAAAGATGCACCTAAAGCTCTAATAGAGTCTCTGCTACATAAATTTTGAAACAAACCTCCAAAGTGATGGGCCCTGTTAGCATTTCATTGCAGCGAGTCTGACATATATTGGCTTGCGCAATCAGCTCCAGAAGCTTTTCTTTTTCAGGAAAATGTAACTGAAGCTCGAACATCTAAGAAACAAAGACGGAAATGAGAAAAAAAAAATGGAACATTTAACAAGGAAGTATCAAGAAGGGTAGATTCATCTTTCTAACCTCTGATTCCAAATCTTCAAGATATTTGATATCGACTGAAGCAGGGCGTTTTTCTAGAATACATTTTCTTGTATTTTCAAGCCACGTCTGAACATAATCAAATAGTCACAAAGTCACATATAAATAAATAGGCTTAGGTAAATAGAACCAAAAACCAAAACTCAAAAAATTAAAAATAAAATCCTAAAATCTCACTCTCCTGTGAAACATATTCTTCTCCACAGCAAAAGCTGGCAGAGATGCAACTAGAAAATATTAAAAAGGCATCCAAGATATCCACAAGATATTGATCAAATTAAGGATCGCCTAGGTGAAAGTTAGATAACAAAGAATTCAACTCGAACCTTCTAAAAAGGTCAGATCCGGACAAAATTTGCACAATATTCCAGCAGAAAGCATAAGATACAGATTTTTTCATAAAAGAACATATGTGGCACACGCCTCATTGAGAAAGCAATTGGCCACCATAAAAGATAACATAACGAAATTAAACTCGCCTCTGAAAATGCAAAAAAAGTACTGACATTGAACAGTTCTAATTTAAGGGTTCAAAACCCAAAAAACAGGCCCAAATAATGTGCATTTTTGCAGACAAACTAAAAAGAGATAATTGTACCTTCAGAGCAAAAATCTTTTCCTCAACCTTTTTACTTTCTCGGATATAGACTGGGAAATGGGAAACTCGGCCATTCAAATCTTCCAAATCAGTCATCTAAATTACAAAGAGAAAAAAAAACATAAGTCTAAATAATAGACAAACTTAACATAAATGGATGAAATAAAGCCTCGCTGTTAATATCAAAATAATTTGCTAAAATAAGAGCCATGAGCAGAAAATTACAGAAGTTGTAGAATCTGAGAAAACATTGTTAATTTCCTGAATTAAAGACTTTGCTTCTTCAAAATAGTCCTGAAAAGAAACTTCACACTCATAAGGATCCACAAGAACTGGTATGAGGTACAGAGTCTGCAATAAACATGAAGGGTAGACTGAACCTTCAATTTTAAATGTTCTGGTTCATTACAAGGAAAAGGAACACAAGTCAGCAAACTGTTGATCTGTTCGAACTGAACCTTCTCCATTACACTACAACCATCCTTTGACCAACTTTGGATGCCTGAAAGACACTTCCTTATGCCATCAGCCCAATCCTTTGCTTGAGTTAAATTATTAACCATATCCCGCACCTAAACCAGACGTATTGAAACAATAATATTCACTTGTTAGCCTTGCAGAAAGCAGATGGATTCCATTTCCAATGCAGCAATACACTCACAATTATTCCTCTTTGCAATATGATAGAATCGAGTACGTGAATCACTAAATTGACTCGCAATTATTTACTGTAAGAGCAAATTGGCCCAATTTATTGAAAATGAAATTTTGTTTTTTAAGCTTAACTTTTTAAAAAGTGTTTTTCAAAAGCTAAAAGCACCAAATTGTGACTTCTATTTTTAAGGGCAAAATAAGAATTTTGAGTTTCCAATAAATTATTTTAACTTTTTCAAAAATGATTGTTTGGCCAATATGTGTTTTTTTACGCAAAAACACTTTGAAAGTATAGGCCAAACAAATACAAAATTTAGTTGACGCAACAAAACATGTTTCCATTTTCAGTGTACCCAAAGACTTGTTCTTTGGTTCAATATTATGAAGAAATAAGCAAGCTAGCTAAACTTATTGTAAAGTAATAACAGTCATTAGATGCAAACCCTGTATGTTATCCAAATTACAAACAAGATTGGCCAGTCACCCCGTGTTTTATCTTTAACAGTAAACTCAAACACAACCTTCATCAGCTTAATTTGTTTGCATCAAGATGTGAAACCAGCACAACATAAACAAATGAGAAGATTAACCTCACCGAATCCATTTCCGGACCAGCCCAGAGGAATTGTTGTGCTTTCTTCAAGGCATTAGTATAAGCATTGGGGGAAAAGGGAAGCTGAAATATCTCACATGAGCTCAAAAGCCACTCTTCAGCAAGGTGAGCAAGAGTCACTTGTTTACCCTTAACCTGGAAAAAGGAGCTAAGTTAGAAAAGACGAAACATTAAACCAGTTTTGGAAACAAAGTGGCGCAGAGCTATCCGTTATATATCATCCTTTATCCCCGGGATATATGAGTACAAGATACAATCTGTAAACGAACTGATTACAGTAAGTCATCAAGTGAAGTGTAGATTATTTTCAAGCTCGTGTGAAGATACATAATAACATTAAAGCACCAATTTTTTTAAAATATAGACAGATATCCTCGGCCTAAGGTAAAAGCAACGAGGGAAAGAGCAGCTTATGTGTTACCGTAACCAAAAGGAAAAAGAGTTTTTAGAACTCCATCCATGTGAGAAAGCCGGTAAGAAAAACTATCAAATTAATTTTACTGCCAACATTTCCAGTCCTGGTTAGGTCAAAAAGAAAGAAAAATGGTACATGACGATGGAGCTATGACCAACTAATGATTTGTCTAAAACTATAATATTGGCTTTCACTTCAGGTGTGTGCGCCGGTATGTGCACAAATATACTCAAATCAGATTCATCAATAAATATGTTCCAGGCTTCTAGCTACTTTTCATGATGCAATCTAACACATTGAACAGAACAGAGTGCAGGCAGCAACAGCCAACTACACTAAATTCTAAATGAATTCTGAATAGCTAGTAAAATGAAAAGAAAAACATCACTTAAATACTGAATAGCTTTAAATCCGACAGAAGAAGAAATGGACGTACTAAAAAGAACTTCAGAGGGCGCTACATCACAGGCCATAAATGAAGATTTAGTCTGCCCAAAAGTCTTACGTATGACCATATAAATCACAGCAGCAAAGCCATGCCATAATAACATATACAGAGGAAAGAGACAGAAAAGGGACAGCGTTGAATAGAAAAATCGCAAAAATAACCTTTTTTGACAAAGAGCCTGAGTCAGTGGAGCACTTGAACTCCCTTGGTAGATTACTCAATTGTGGGTTGTTGCTACAACAAGGAATAGCCGTCTCCGTTGTTGAAAGCAGCCTACTCAATTCAGCAAGAGGATGGCGGTATAGGAGACGTCTTTTCCTTGGATTACATTCACAGAGCCGTTCCCAGTGCTGCAATGCAACATAGACTTGCTCAGTGAGCCACCAAAATAAAAACATGACAAGAAATGCATCCTCCCTGCCAGCCTAGAAAATGTCCCCTTTGGCATGAGAACAGAAAACTATCCCACCATTACCAAGATAAACCCACAGGCCACAGTGCCACACCACCTCAATACATAAATGAAGACCAAAAAGATCAATATGTGCATGACATACGCAGTACAACAGATGCAGAAACTTCAGACAACTTCACTATGTGAAAGACATGACTAGTCTGCTATCAGATTCACTGACTTCCAATTCAAATCAACAAAACTCATGTGTGGGTAGGAGAAATAACTAAGACTCGTATACCTCCAAACACACAAAAGTCAGTGGTCGGCAGCGGCACACAACAGCTGAAAGATACAGATACTGCTGGCAGATTATGCAAGTAGGATCCTGCAACAACAGAAATTACATTAGGCATCCTACTAAACAGCATTAGATAACACATCAAGTTGTGAACTCAATACAGATGGCTGATCCAACTAACAATAAATACCTCCACAATCCCAACATAATCAGGCTGCTTCCGAGGAGACATAACAAACGTTTTCACAAGACCCTTTCTCCAAAGCTGTTCTCTCCACATCTTCTCCTTACTAATTACTCTCACCAATTCTTTAATCACAAAAGGTGCTACCTTGGCATCACAACCAATCTGCGCGTCAGCAGAATCTAATCACGGGTTGCCCACATTGATATAATCCAAACAAGATAACAAACATGACAAAAAAAATTTAAAAAATTTAAAAAAAATAACAGGGGAAAAAAAGCATCAGGCATAAGTAATCCAAACTATCTCAATTTATGCAAACCCTAAATTTTTAAATAAGCGGCATCCTTTGGGTTATTCTAATTATTTATTGTTACATTTCAACTTAGAGTACAACTAATTACAGACATGGCAAAAAAAAAATTAAAAAAAAAAACAGGGGAAAAAAAGCATCAGGCACAAGTAATCCAAACTATCTCGGTTTATGCAAACCCTCAATTTTTAAATAAGCGGCATCCTTTGGGTTATTCTAATTATTTATTGTTACGTTTCAACTTAGAGTACAATTAATTACAGAATCTTCATGCCAATAGCCAAATCATAACATTCTGGCTTTGATTATTCAATAATACCAAGAGTTTGCAACACAATTATTAATCAAACCATTTTCCTTTAACAACTCGCCAGATAGTCCTGCTACTTCCATTTGTTTATAGGATATCGATTTAAGGACACCAACTGACCAAAGGGTGATGCTCATGAATAAAAACACGCCAGGGAGGTGACGTCCATATGGCATATACGAAAGGAGAGCAAGAAGCAAGCTCTTAAGCTATCAAGAGTAACAAATGTCTTTTGTAAACGAAGTAACAAAAATATCTATGTCTACACAATCAGTCCGAGTATTGAACCTTAGCTACCACAAAAAGCAGTTCTTCGTGAGAGAGAACAGCAGGCTTATGAAATCGCTGATAGAGCTCTGATCCAAACCCTCCATATGGCAACCAGTCAGCAGGGGCAAAATTGACGGCCTCCGCACAGTTCAATCCTAGATTATCAGAGATAACAGAGAATGTTACAGCTTACATCAACACAAAACAAACGTTAACGAGATAAAGTACCCTTGGCAGATGAAACAAATATCTTAAAGTTGCTTACCGAAGTTAAAACCACCATGATAAGATCTAGGAAAAGTGATAACAAAGTTTCCTGGCTCCTTCCAGAGGTGAAGCACCAAAAGATGAACACGGCCATTTCGAAGCACAAGCAAACCAACAACGAGAAAACATAAGGTACTAATCAAAGCAATACAAAACTCAAAGTGATGTACAATAATCAATCAAAAGAAGCAAAGGAAGCTAGCCATGTCCGAACGAACCTAGAAGAACCACCCTATTTGAGTCTCTACACTTGCCTATTACTTAGTTGAAAGAATAAATCTCTTCAAATAACAGCAATCTAATGAGTTGTAACTTGTAAGCACATTGAGACTAAACTTGCAACTTCCATCATTGCAGATTTACAGCCCAAATAAAAAAACGAAAAAGACTAAATTTTTCATGTAGACTTGCGACTACACTAACAGTGAGATAAGAACAAGAGTTAGCTCAAGTGGCAGGAGCACTCTTACTCAAACCATGAAGTTAGGGGGTTCGATTCTTATCCGCGACATAATGCGCTCCCTTAAACAAATCAAAAACAAAAAAAACACTAACGGTGAGATTGGGTTCTTATCCGCGACTTAGTGCGCTCCATCGAACCAAAAAAAAAAATAACGGATGAACTGGAAGCACCAGTTGATGCTAACCAAGAGGTATATCCAAACACCATAAACACAAGAACGCTCATACAGCTAAACACTGGCAAAGTACAGTATCCCGAAAACAAAGAACAGTAAAAATATTATGCACAACAGAAGTTTACTAAATAGTTATCACTCGTGCAGCACACCTGTAGAACGCTATAAACTGGAACACCACTTTCTTGTAAGACAGAGGGATTCAACATAGTGACGAGTTGGAAGAGTAAATCAGGTTGGGCATCGAAAAGATCAGGCAAGCAGCTGCGCATAACCTGCCAACATTAAAAATCACTGCTATCACCTTTTCCACAAATAATCCGGCTGTTATCCAGTTAATGGAGAAAAGATGGATGTGTTAAAAAAAAAAAGGAAGAGGAAGATAAAGTAGTTTAGCCATTAATTTTTATCTTTTCGGGGAAATAGGGAATAGTTAAAAATGTCCTCGTTAAAAATAGGCCAATTAATTGGCATAATAAATACAAGTAATTTTCAGCCTTGATATTAATTAAATAGAAACATTTGTAGGAGAATCCCATATATTAATACAATTTGACAAGACCTAAACTCGACACTGTTTTTAGCTCAAATATGACTTTTCATAACAAGTCGCAAGGTCATTGTATTATCATTCATATTATATAAATATAAGATATGTATACTTTGTAGAAGATAAAACTTGGATCATAAATTGTAAAATGATTGGAAGAAATCATAACCAATGCCCGTATTTATTCTGTGCAAATGTATTAATAGTTTACATAATTATGCACCAATATAGATAGAGTCAACATTGGAGGGAGCCGATCCGAGAGTTCATACTATTTTGCATAAATTGGGAACAGTTCATATCATTCACGCCAATTTTCCTATTAAAATAAGTGAAACCATAAATTTATACTGCCTCAGTAATTTCTGTCATGCTCTCCAGAAACAAAAACAACAAAAAGATGGGAAATTACTGATATAATTACTCCCTCCTCTCCACTTTATTCTTCCCAATTTACTGTAAAGCTATCTCTTACGCAATACATTGACTTAAGTAAAATATAAAATTCCTGGTTAATATTAGTATTAAAGATTTTTCAATAACAAGTGTAACTACGCAAAAATCATGTTATACAATTTCATATTTTTTTCATTCGTTCACGGTCAAAGTTTTTAAAGCTTCAAATCTAAAAAGTAAATGGGATAAACAAAGTGAGAGGGGGGGAGGGTATTACTTACTCAAAAAGAAGAGATTACAAACTAACCTTCTCGAACGCCGGAGCTTCACAACCAGGGACGCTGTACCAACATTTAGGTTCTCCCCTGAAGCAGGTTAGAATATTAATATCTCCTACGAATTGAGAATGTGTAGCTGAAGGAATATCTACTTTTAAGACACATTCTACACGGTACGCATAAAAACAGTAGCGACAACTAACAGCATCAATTCTAACTCACAGCCAATTACTGCAAGAGGAATGAAGAATGTGGGGAAAAAAGAAGCAAATATTTTAGTCGTTCAAGTGGACCTTCTATCTACAACTCCATGTGTCCCTGCCAACAGTGCTTGCTTTCGGTCTCAGGATCGATTTTTTATGTAAACAAGAGCAGGTAGGTCAGGGAACCACACTCACTCTCCACCACATAAAACATGTCTAAAAAAGAAAATAAATTATTGGTTAGATCAGACCAAAATGGAATAAAACCATGAAACCATACACCCGGGTAAATCAAACCTAGTCTCACAATCCTTCAAGGCGTAAGTTGACTTGAAGGTTTTGACATTTCAAAATGAACTAACCCCATCGCCAAATTTTAGTAATTTACCTACAAATCAGGCTTGCATACACTACTTTAATTAGTCACCAGTTAACCATGAAGTAAACAACCCACGGTTCAATCCCTTCTCCCAACCGCTTATTAGACAGAGTACATTGAAAACTCCACAAAGTGACACTTCGTGCCCTAATGCCCAACGTTAAGATTTTATGTAAAAAAAAATTCGCTTAACTATCCAGGGCGACTGAAAATACCCCTGATATATATGACAAGTAATTCTTGTTTAAAAATTTTTACTTTTCATTTTCTTCCCTTCACGCTTTTTTAGCCTATCTTGCTTCATTTTTTATCGTAATTTCCTTTCACTCTTAGTACTTGTTTAGGTTACCATGTATTTCCATGAAAGATAAATTCATATGAATTAGTAATTCATGTGAAATTGTGAATTATACTCCCTCCAATTCTTTGGACGGTTCCACATTTCCTTTTAAAGGAGATTCACTGAAAGATTCTACTTTCCATTGCAGCGAACCAATTTTAATGTAAATGACTATCCTAACCCCAATCCCACCAGAGGAGACCACCCCATTGCACCACGCCACCACCCCACCACTCACACACTCAACCACCAGATTTCACCACTCTCCCTAGGCCCTACTAGACACATAACCTCACTCGCGACCAACGAGGCGCCCGTTGACCCAACTCCATTAAATCAATTCCTAGGATTTTCTCATTCATGAATTAAAATGGCAACCAAACAAGCACTTAATGTTCATTGTTTTGCCTGGCTTTGATGGTCCCGTAGGTAGTTCTATTTTTCCTCACAAATTTGGCCACCAAACAAAACCCCATTGAAACAATTCCGACGATTTTGTAATTCATATGAATTAAAAAGGCAACCAAATGAACACTTATTTTTCATTGTTTTAATCGCTTTGATGGTTCCACAAAAAGGTTTTATATTAGCCAGCCCTAATTTGTTTCAAGACTAAGGATTTGTTGTTGTTATATATGGCTCATAATCAAACTTGACCTACAATGGATCCTCTTACAACATTGGGTTTATCGAATAGCTTTTAGACATCACATTGAATACCGATAATTCAGAAAATTACATAGTGGAGGCTGAATCACGTACCAGTGATGATAATTCATTGAATAGAAGCAGTGATCTTCAAAATGCCAGCAGAATGCAGAAAAGAGCATACCAATATACAGCCAAGGAACCATAACACCAGCAATATTATGATGTACAGCTCGAAGCATTGACCCCTTGAGCTTTGGCAAGTTATTGAGATTCCAAGGACTATTGCAATACTCATTCCACACTTCAGCGTCAACTGATTCAGGTCGAAGATCATTTGAGCGAGGAAACCCACTTCCATAAACAGATGTATCCAAATCACTACCATACATGACTTCAACCTCTCCTAATGAACCCTCTACGATTTCCCAAAACTTTTTCTCTAGCTGCATTCGAGTACAAGATGCAGAGCCGAACCATTTTTTCTTGGTCCGGTCAGCAATCTTCCTAAAAGCTTCCAAAGAATAACATTTACCAGGGACGAACCCAAAACTGTCTTTATCGGAATTCAAACAGTCTAGACAATACCAATTGCCTGGCGGGATGGCATCCAAAGGTGGGGAGAGGCAATAAATATGCCATCCCTTATTACATCTATCACATAGAAGCATAACCTCACCATGCAAACCACTTTCACATTGTTCACAGATCTGATCATGCACCTCTTCTTTCTGTGGGGCAGACACTTTGACACCCTCCCCACTATTTTCCTTACGTCTCTTCTTTGAGCTAGAAGAATCTAATCTCTGATCACTTTTCCTATCACTCTGTACCCTTCTTTTACACCCATAGGGCTTCCCATTATTCAACTTATTATAATACTCCTCGTAATCACACAAATGCTCCAAGTACAACTGCCCTAACACATGCTTAGCACACTCCGAGATCTTACACCCGAGTCTTACAAACCTAAAGACCTCCCCCCATTTCCTCTCCTTAGCAACCTTATCATACCCACCAAATCGCTTAACCGCATTAAACAACTTACACAAATCCAACTCCTCCCCTTCGAAAACAACCTTCCTCCTTAACTTCCTCCCCCCACAATGCTCTTCCAAAAACCTATTATACTCCAACTCAAAGGTCTTGGAATCACAGGAGGCCGGCCGCGCTTGCAGCTGGTGAATGGCCTGGGTCTTAGTAGGGAAAGTGAACTTATTCAAGTCTAATGCAAAAGGTGGCTTCCAAGTCTTAGGCGGGACGATCTTACAAATCCCGTACGGCTCAGCTTGTTCCCTAATCTTGTAAATATATTCCAAGGGTTCCTTAAATTCCTCTTCACTAGGGTAATATACAGGTGCTAAGGGTATATTCATCGACCCGTTATTACTAATACTATTATCATTATTCGACGAAGAAGCTAACAATGATCCTCCAATCCCACCTCCTTTCTCTACTGCCCTTGGTCTACCTTTCCCCATTATTACTCTTCTTCATCAAATCACAATCATTATAATATAATAACAATAAAAATCACAACAACAACAATAATAATGCAATGAATTTAATCAATTCAATCAAACTACACCTAATTCCCCTATCTACTACTACTACAACAGATAATACATTACATTAAAAATTCAATTAAACATTGCAAATTCTAGGGTTTGAGCGTACCTTTAAAAAAAATTAAATAAACAAAAAGAAAAGGTAAACAATAATGAAAAAGTATGATCCGAAGGTTAAGAGGGTATTAAAAGAGAGAGAGTGTTTTTCGTGGGAGATTTGGTTAAGTTTGTTAAAGAAAAAAGAGAGAGAAGAAACAAACTTTTTAAAAGAATAATATACTTATATTTATTTTTAGGGTTTATGATATTTCGAATTTTCCCCAAATCGATTGGATTCTGTGTGCTATTTTTTGGGTCTAACACTCTAACTCTAGGTAATAGGTACCCGGTCAGACCGGAACTGGTTCGGGCGAGGATTAACCCAAATTATAAAGCGTATGATAAACGCGCTAGGGTGGGAATCTTTTGGACGTGTATAAATGAGAGTGTGAGTTTTTTCAACGGTGTAGATTTGAGTGTGAGTTGTGTGGTATGAAGTGAGAGTGGGATTGTTTAAAGCGGTTGGGTTTAGGGAAGTTGCTCCTAGGTTTTTCTAATGGACTCAACCTAGGGTTAAGATTGAGTTGCGTGAGTCGTTGATTTTCATATACACGGTGGATAGGGGTGTTCGAAAAGTGGTCAAGACCGGCACGCTAGTCTGACCCAAATCGGTTTGTCCGGTCTGATCTAGGCTGATACATATTGTTCCGGTATTCGGGTTCCAAAAAATATGATGACAAGTCTCTGGTTCAGTACACAATTAATAGTAGAAAAAAAACTCAAATTACACTTTAAAGTTAGAACTGATTCAGTGCAAACACGGAAAAAAAACAGGAGCTAAGGGTTATGGTTCGGTCTGATCTCTGATCTTGGGCTAAGAGCTTATCCGGTCTGGTACGCTTTCGGACTGGTGAACACTCCTAAGGGTGGACATTACATCAAAGTGTCTCGCTTGAGATCGTCACAACCTTATAACCTCTCAGTCTCTCACAATCCCTTCAGTCACTTGTTTGTCCACTTTTTCTCTCACTTTTTCTCTCACTTGTAGCTTGTGACAAAAAGTATCTGTCACAAATGAGAATTTGCCACAAATGAGAATTTGCCACATTACATAAAGTCTGATATTTTAGTTTGTTTCTAAGTTCAAGATCTTATAGATTTGATTCACTTCAATTTAGTTTAGTTAGTTTGATTTACGTAATTCGGTTTGGATCGGTTTCTTTTCAAATACACGGTGGACATTAATATATTAATATTATTATAATAATATTATCCTTATAGTATTATTAATAAATTTATAACTAAGTATATATTAACATATTTATTATTATATATACTATTATTAGATAATTATGTTATTATTATATATAATTATAATTATAATTTCAGTATATATTCATCAAAATATTATTATATTACAATAATATAAATAATATAATATTATTGTATTATATTCGTATATTTATTATTCTTATTTTATTACACTTTATATTATTTTGTTATGTTTAATATTAATATTATATTATATTTATCATATCCATCATATTCATTTATTATTATCATTATTATTATTATTGATATATTTATTAATATGTTTATTATTAAAACTCTCGTGTTCAACCCAAACTAGTTAAGCAAGTCAAGTGGGGCGAGTATTCTAAACTTAATCAATTCATATTCATGCTTAAGGCTCGAGGAACCAATCCAACCCACAATAACATAAGCAAGACAAATGATGAGTCCATTTTATATATAGTTTAACTCCCTAGTTTAACTCGGTTTATTTGATTATTATACTTTGTTTAGTATATTTGTGAGCTAATTACGTGTTCTAGGTGTATTGCTTGTGTTTGTTACATTTTGTAGGAATCTAATCATTTAGAGGCTTTTTTCTAGCACATGAGCAAGCATCAAAGTTCACTAAGCTAAAATGGAAGCAAGATGGACCATGGAAGGATACTATGAGAAATGTCAAGCCCAAGCATGAAGATATGTAAAATGATTTGGTGCACAAATAAGAAACCATAATGAAGCCCAACTTAAGGAGTCCACAACTTAACATAGGGATGCTCTTTGGATGCTCATGGGAGGTCAAACTATGCAATTAACCGGAGAATTAAGGAGCTTAAAGGCGTATCATAAGATTCCTCAAGCATTTAATTGAGCCATTAAGCAAATGTTCCTGGATTAGTGAAACCCCGGTCGGGGTTCCCATTACCCGATCGGGGTTTGCCTCCCCTAGGTGTTTTCCGTTATAATCTTATTTTATTATAAATAGGAGTCTTAATCCGTCATTAGGGGGCATCTTGTACATCATCCTACACTCCAAAAACACTCTTTTACATAATATCATTAGTCATTATTAGATTAGGTTTAGAATAGTTTTGTTTCCATTAATTGTTACAAATAATTTCTTTAAGTATTTCAATTTATATTACAAATTCATTTGCAAGTTATTTAGTTCCATTGTGTTCTTCAGTTCCAAGTTTTATTTCCTTTGTTGAGGTAATTCTATTTCTTGTATTGTTTTGATATTTCCTTTGTCATTTCCATTATTAGTTAGTTATCATGTTTACTTTATCATTTGTTATTAGATTAGTTATTATTATGCAAGAGTAGTTACTTTGTCTAGGGAATTAGGGAAGGCATGCATAAATAATATTTGCAATTGTTGAAATGAGATGTTATGATATCAAATAGTTGTTTGTATCACATGCTTGCATTGTATTGTTAGTCTTTGATTATTGATCACAATCCTTGATTAAATTCGTTAATTCTTTCTATAAGACGAGAGGCACGGAATTGAATTAGACTAAGCATGTGTTAGTAGATCGACCTAGCCAAAACGAGAGTTCGTTAGGACCCGATTTATGGTTGACATTAATATCGAGAGGTGGGTGTCTTTAGCCTAAACAATTATCGTTATTATCAATTTCCTTGTTTGACTTGAGCATTTACATAATTTGCATGTGTGACCCGACCTCCCTAGACTCTTCCTTTATAAATATTGTTGTTTCATAAACCCAACCAAACCAATCGATAACCGACTTTGATAGAATTCACCCCATAACAACTTGTATAGCAACTCCCGTCTCCTTGTGTTCGACCCCTATTACTACATTTATTTGTGTCTAGTGTATTTATCTTTGATTAGGTGTGCGATAGCCTATCAATAAACCCCTTAACTAACTCCAACTCATTATCCAGCAACTCGTCATATATGGAATTCAGTTATATGTGAAAATTAAGCATGTCAGAGATTAGTTATAATAACAGTCATTAACATAAGTATATTTGGTAGTGTATTAGTACATGAGAGTGGTATGGGTCGCTTAGAATGGGAGTGGAGGCCCATCGCGGTCGAGATAGGTAATGTCTCGGTCGAGACAGACTTATCTCGGTCGAGACGAGTGTCAATGCTGAACCGCGTATTTTCATAATTTCCGCAAATTAATTTATTAAATGTATATTGTATTAGTCCTAGCTCGACTATACTACCTTAACTCTAATTAAACCCTCTCCTACCCTGCCTAAAGTCCATATCTTCCTTGAATTGGAGATCTAGGGAGAAAGACTCATCAATCTCATTAATCCTTGTGTGGTAAGCTCTAATTATGTTAATAATACTCCATAATCAATCTAGCATCTTGTCTACATCACCATATGTTTAAGATTAAAGAAATTAATACTTATAAATCAATCTAGGAAAATGATGAATGATAATTTGTGTTAGTTGGTGATTAGATTCGTTATTATATGTTTGTAGGCAACGGTTTCGTAGAAGAAAGGTTTTAAATCTTGCGTGTTGCTTGTGCGTGAAGATCAGAGTTGCGAAAAGGTAAGGTTTCTTCCTACTCAAGTTACACCTGAAGTAGACTCATCTCGAGCGAGACAGGGGGTGTCTCGGCCGAGACAGGCCTGATATGTTGGTTATTTGTTATGTTGGTTGGTTGTGATGGTTTATGATGTTGTATGGCGTTTTATGTGATGGTTTATGATATTGTATGGTCTGCACGAATTACGATAATGATGATATGAAAGCTTAAGGATGAGATTAATGAATGAGATGTTGATTGTTGGCAAGTATGCTCTAAACTATGTTGTGAATAATGATGATTGTATTACAAAGATGTCGATTTGCAGATCGAGGAGGTCGTTATTAGGGGTTTGAAGTTCATAATAATGTTGAGATGCCGATTTGCGGATCGAGGAGGTCGGTAGGGGTTCAGAGTATATTGAGATATGTGTAATTGTAATGAGATGCCAACCTACGGATTGAGGAGGTCCTTAGGGGATAAGAGTATTTGAAATGTGATAAGATTACTGAGTACGGATGATCGTTGTTGATTGATGTCAAGTTGTTTATTGTATTTTGTACTGCGTCCTACTCAACCTTTGGTTGACCGTGTGTGCTTTCTTATTCTTATTTCTAAACTTATACGGTGATCCTCTTGGTAATTTCCAACCATTGGGTGAGCAGTGAGTCATACAGGTTTGCAATAAGCGTGATGTACTTTGGCAATGGATGGGAAAGTGGGGACGTACCAGACGAGACAGTTAGAGGAGTCACCACCATTAGATTTATATTTCAGTTATTTTGAATGAAGTCTTCCGCTTATGTAATCAGTTAAACAAGTATTTGACAATTAGTTGTAAGACGGTATTTATTATGCAATTGGTTTGAGATTTTAAGTTAAAGTGCTTCTATTGTTATCTTTGATATTATTACCTCAGAAAACTGAGATGGTAACGGTTTCATTTAACTGAGAATGTCTTGCTAAAGGCTCTTGTTTAAGTGGGGGTGTTACTTTAGTCGACCTCTAGTAAGAGACTACTTACTAATCAAGGCTAAAATAACACTAAACTAACTCCAACTCATTATCCAACAACTCTTCATATGTGGAATTCAATTATATATGTAAATTAGCATGTTAGAGATAAGTCGACCTCTAGTAGAGACCTTTCACTATCAATGGGTAAAATAACACTAAAAAAGCTACTCATTAAGCCATACGTAACCTTAGACATACGAGGATAATGAATATTTAATCTTTAATCTAACTAATTTGTAAATTAATAAAAAGGTAACAACTTCTCAAAAAGATTATGGGTCATGCTCTTTTATGTACATGATTTAGTCCTTATTTTCCATTTTGTTTCATAATCAATAAATTCTCTCAAATTAATCAATCCAACTCCCACAAAAAAATCATCAGTGGTCCCCTACCGCCGCCTCTCCAGCACGGTCGCACCACCCAGTCGACCGGATCACCACATCTCTTCTATGAGTCCTCACCCATTTCGCTTGATAACCAACCCTTCACCCGCCACAAACTTAAAGAAGGCATGAATTAGGAGGCTATTTTCCATATCTCTCCTAATTATTAATGGCTGAATGATCTAAGTAGTCATTTACGCCTTGGATATCACATCTCTCCTCTTCTGAAGAATTACTTTAATTAACAAGGGTTCTATCGTGTTGGTCATGGATGACAACATGGACTAGAAATACAACTTAATTAGACGGTGTATTATTGATTTCCATTCATCTTCAATGACAAACAACCACACCAAAATTCGTGTTTGGCTTAATTTTGAAGTATTTATTGTTTTACATGAAAATTCTTCAAACCCTAATTTCATTAGTATAAATATATTTAATCTCCCTAACTTTATATAGAGTATATCATAATTAATAAAGTTAATAGATTAGAATTATTACTTGATCGACATGAGAACCAACGTCCATAATTAAGTAATTTGGTGGATTTGATTAACTTTGTAAGGTAAAGAATTAGAGAGAGTTTGTTTACTTATTTATTTATTATTTTTTTTGTGGGGGTGCGGGGGTAGGATATGAAAAGTTAATACCAAAAAAAGTTTACAAAAGAGTAATGTTTGTCCATGAAAAAACAACTACGAAATTTAGAAAGGAAACACTACGGTACGTATTCGATAATCAATGCAAACATTTATGACTAGACTCAATCAATAAATTAACTTAACAAATACTAATAAAAACAATAAAAGGGAGAGAAGTAATAATACAAAATTTAATTGAAATATTAGATTAATAAAGGAAACATAAATCTGCAACAACAATATTCAAATTTCAAAGTAGGTAGTAGAAATAAGCTAAGGATTAGAGGCTTAATTAATAGTTTAGAGGTTTGAGGTTAAGACAACTTTGACAATATGAGAGTGAGGCTTGTTAACCCTTAAAATTAGGGTTGAGCAAAAAATTCAATACAATTTTTTTTATCAGAATCTAATTAACTTTTTGAATTTAAAAATCCGAATATCTAGAATCAACTTAAATTGGATATCCGATCAGGTTTTTTACGATTAAACTGGATCAGGTGGGATAGGGAATTTTTAAAACCGCATATCAGAATCCGATCCGAATTTAAAAAAAAAAAAATTAAAAAAGAAAAACTAGGAAACAAAAGTCAAAAACTCCTATTTCCCTGATGTTTTATAATCTTTATTTAATGTATTATATTTGATGTATTTTTAGTCGAGATAAAATCTCATCTCGCCTGAGATTCATCTCTAATCTCGTTATTCTCTACTCTCTATTTTTGATTTTATAATTTATTTCCCCAAAATATTAGTTGATTTTCTGTCGAGAAAATACCATTTCCTTAATGGATCATTTTTTTAGCTGTGAAAGAAAATTGTTAAAGTAGGATCACTATAAGCCATCATTGAAAATTTGTAATCGTTACTATTTTGTTTATTAAAAAAAAGCTGGATCAGATCCGGGTTTGAAAACCGGATATCCATATATTCGGATACAGAAATATCGGATATCCGGTTTATTCGCGTCGGGTCTGGATAAAAAAATTCAAGAATTTATAAAACCGGATATACGATTCGGATTGTATGTATATCTGGGTCGGATATCCGATTTTGCCCAGCCCTACTTAAAATCAATCTCTGGAAGCTATTTATACTCTGTTGGAATAATGCCATGAATCAGTTTAATTGCCACTTCGAGTGACAAGCGAGTCGGGGTCCAGAGGTGAAACACCATGGGCAACGCCCCCGAAACCTAAACGGCATCTGTTAATCTGTCTGGGTTAGGAATCTGCTTTGGGCCTATAACTTATTAACTCCCGCATTGTCACTCGAAGTGGCAATTAAACTGATTCAAGGCATTATTCCAACAAATCTCCACCTTGACTTGAATTCTCTCTCAACCATACATAGACGTACCATATGCACCACCATAGATGTCAGATGCACCACCATAGATGGGGGCACGATTTCAATGGCCAATAGGGCGGTTTGTAGTGTAGCTGGGATCGGCTCAGTGATATGTCTAGTTTTTATATGATTTTACTCCCTAATTTAGCTCGATTTTACATGATTATTATACTTTGCTTAGAATATTTGTGAGCTAATTACGTGTTCGAGGTGTATTGCTCATTTTTGCTATGTTTTGCAGGAATCTAAGCATTTAGAGGCTTTTTCCTAACACAATTAGCAAGCACCAAAAGTCCAACAAGCTAATGGAAGCAAAATGGACCATGAAAGGAGAATGACAAGCCAAGCATGAAGATTTGTGAAATGGATTGAAATGGAAAAACTAAAAATGAAGCCCAAAGCAAAGAGCCCACAACTTAAGCATAGGATACTCCTTCAGATGCTCAAGGAAACCTTAAATTATGCAATTAACCGGAGAATTAAGGTGTTTAAAGGCATAGCTTAGGATTCCTTAAGCATTAAATGGAGCAATTAAGCTAATGTACCCGGATTAAGGAGGCCCCGATCGGGGTTTGGCTTCTGTGATCACAACCGTTTCAAGTCCCTCTCCCTATATAAAGGAGAGGGACTTCGACACTTAGGGATATCTTTTATCACATCTTTTACTCATCTTTTCACACATTTTTCATAGCTTTTATCATATCTTTTCATCATATTTCCCTTAGCTTAAGCACATAAGTTTTTCTTAGTTTCATATCTAGTTAAACATTTAGTTATTACTTTGTTCAAACACTTGGTTACATTTCAAAGTTGTAATTCAATCTTTCCATTCAAGTATTTGGGTTATTTGTTCTTCATTTCCGAGTTATATTTCTCTATTGCGGTAATCCTAATTCTAGTTTTATGTTAGTATTCACTTTCGTCTTTTACTTTACAAGTCGTTTAGTTAATCGTAACACTAGCTAATCAAGTTTTCATTGTTATTTACACTAGAATTATTAGTTTTCATTCACTTAGTGTAGCACATTTTATTAACAAGTTGTTTTCCTTTATAATTTCATATTAATCATGCTTATTATATCAAATACTATTAGTCTAAACATCAACATGAGTGAGTAGTTTCATTTGTCTAGGGATTAAGGAAGTCATGCATAATTAGTAAGTTGTAAATGTTAAAATAAGGATGAACTAATATTGGTAAATTATTTCTATCACATGCTTGTATTGTTTTGTTAATCTTTGTTATTTGGCCAATTGCATTGATTAAATTTGTTAATTCATTCTACAAGTCGAGAGGCACGAAATCGGATTAGACTAAGCATGTGTAGTAGGACGACTCTAGTTATAACGAAAGTTCTCTAGGACTCGACCTAAGGTTGACACTAATATCGAGAGATGGGTGTCTTTAGCCTAAACAATTAACAATATTAAGAATTCCTATGTTTTACATGATCATTTACGTATTTGCATGAGTGACCCGACTCCCCTAGACTCTTTTAATATTATTTGATTTGCATCATAGTTAGCTAAACACCAAACCAAACCAAACCGTTAAACCAACTTTGATAGTAGTCCATTCATAGTAATTCATAACGAAATTCCCGTCTCCTTGTGTTCAACCCCTCGTACTACATTTATTTGTGTCTAGGGAAATTTATCTTTGCATAGGTGTGCAATATATCTTATCAAATTTTGGCGCCGTTGCCAGGGAAACGGTTTTATTTCGTTTTTGATTTGTAGACTTCTATTATTTTTTCTCTTGTCTTTAGGAACACTTGTTCCTTGAGACCGTACTTACAATTTCCTTGAAGATTGTTGCCTTATGCCCAGGTCTTCTCGTGAGAAAGAATTACTTTCACCGGATTCCGAGCCCGAGAAAACCTTTCGTAGAAGACGACGCTTTTGGAAAGAAGTCAAAGACGCCTCTTCTCCCGTGCAAGTTGAAAGTGCCAGAAACTTAGACGATTTGGAAAATCTTGAAAAGGAGAGGTTTCTAGTTCATCATCATCACTACCACCTTCACCAACTAGGAGAATGGTGAAACTTTCCGATCATTCCAAGCCCACCGCGGCTATGCTTCCGGCCGGTATCACCACCACTTAAATTACCGCCCCGGAATTCGAGATCAAACCAGCTTTTATTACCCTTGTGGAGAGGAAACAATTTGGGGGAAGTCCTTTGGAGGATCCCAATTTGCATGTGCAAAACTTTTGTGACTATTGCTCCATGATTCGCCAAACGGGTGTCACACAAGCCCAAATTAGGGAAATGCTTTTCCCTTTTTCTTTGAAGGAGAAGGCAAAACTTTGGATCAATAGCCTTGATCGTGCCACCATGGGAGTGACAAATTGGGAGACATTGGCTCTTGCTTTCTATCAAAATTTTTTTCCACCCGAGAAAACTCAAACTTTGAGGAGCCAAATCACGGGATTCCGTCAACAAGCTCTTGAGAGCTTATATGAAGCTTGGGAGAGGTACAAGGAGCTCCAAAGGCAATGCCCACACCATGGGTTGGATGCTTGGTTCCTTGCCATAACATTCTACAATGGGTGTTGTGCCGAATCCCGAAGAATTCTTGATTCCGCCAACAATGGGCGTTTTCAAGAAATTGACACGGATATTGCTTATGCCACCATTGAATATATCTATGGTGATCCACGATGCCCAATATGTTAATTCTCGGAGTGCACCCATCCAAGGAGGAGAGGTAGTTGCCGACACTAGCATTTTGAAGAATCAAATCCTTTTGCTCCAAGAAAAGTTGGAGGCTCAACAAGCAATTCATCAACTCAATGTCGTGTCTTCTACTAGTCAAATTGTTGTTTGCGAAAGTTGTGGAGGTACGGGTCATTACTCTAATGTGTGCCAAGCCACTATGGAAGAGGTATGTGCTTTTCAAACTTTTAAACAAAGTTCTTATCCACCGGGTACCTTTTCCAATACTTACCACCCAAACACAAAATTCCACCCCAACTTGTCCTACAAAAGCAACAATGTGCTCAATCCTCAACCCCAACAAAATTTTGTGCCTCAAGCTCAACAAAATGCCTATGTCCCACAACAAAGATTCTATTATCCACCGGGCTATCAAAATCAAAACTACCAACAAAGACCACCAATCCAAAACTCTCAACCAACCCAAGTTCCACCACCCCAAAATGTCCAACAGCACTATCAAGAACTCAAGTTCTTAGTAGTACAATTGACTAAGACTCAATCGGACATGTTGGCTCAATTTCAAAAAAATGATCAAAGCCATGGTTCCGCAATCAAGATGCTAGAGCAACAAATGGCTCAACTAGCCACTTCTAGCTCTCAAAGAAGACCGGGTCAATTACCACCTCAAGGTGAGCAACCACATGATACTCTCAATGCAATCACCTTGAGAAGTGGTACAAAGTATGATGAGCCACCCATGCCCAAAGACAATGAGGAGGTGCTTGTTGAGTTGGAGGTTTTATCCAGTGGTAAGAAAGATGAGGTTATGCCCGAGAAGGTGGATGATCCTATTGTGGTTGAGCAAGTCCAAGATTTGGAGGATGCTCCTCCAAAGAAGGTTGTTGAGACAAAGGAGCCGGAAAAAGTCAAAGTGCCTTTCGCTCATAGATTGGCAAAGCATCACAAGAACACTCAATTCGGTAAATTCATGGAAGTTGTAAAGAACCTCCAGGTAACTGTTTCTTTTACCGAATTAATCACTCAAATACCGTCTTATACTAAGTTCATGAAAGACATTTTAACTAAGAAGAGGACTTTTGACGAGGTAGAAACTATAGCCTTCACCGCCGAGTGTAGTGCTCTTTTGCAAAATAAGTCCCCTCCTAAGTTAAAAGATCCCGGTAGTCTTTCCATTCCATGCACAATTGGTACCTATCAAATTGATAAAGCTTTATGTGATTTAGGTGTTAGTGTAAGTGTCATTCCTTACTCTATTTGTGCTAAGCTTAATATGGGAGTCTTGAAATGTACTAGTGTCACTTTGCAAATGGCGGATCGTTCTATAAAACGCCCTTTGGGAGTTTTGGAGGATGTTCCCGTCAAAGTTGGTAAATTCTTTATTCCGGTTGATTTTATTGTTCTTGACATGGCCGAAGATGCCCAAATCCCAATCTTTTTGAGGAGACCCTTTTTACATACCGCGGGTGCGGTAATTGATGTCAAGAATGGTAAAATTACATTGGAAGTGGGTGACGATAAGGTCACATAAAATTTGAATAGTGCCATTAAGAGTCCAATGTTAGAAGAGTCTTGCATTTGTATTGATGTTTTGGATGTTGTTGACCTTGTTATAGATGACTCTATCTCTCGGTCTTTGGTTAAAGACCCATTGGAGGCACTCTTGCTATAGAATCGTTTGCAGGTGATCATGAGATTGGGAATGAGGAGATGTATGCTTTAGAGAATGAATTGGATGGAGAAGATTTATCATTGGAGGAGAGCTCACCCATTGTAGGTTTGGTTTCTACACCTCAAGACCTTGAGGTACAAAAACCCGAACTTAAACCCCTCCCTTCTAATTTGAAGTATGCTTTTCTAGATGATGAGGAAATGTGTCCGGTAATTGTTGGTGCTAATTTGAGTGAGAGTCAATTGTGTTCATTACTTCATGTTTTAAAATCTCACAAGAAAGCTATTGGGTATAAACTAGATGATTTAAAGGGCATAAGCCCCAAGTTTTGCATGCATAGAATCCATCTAGAGGAAGATCATAAACCATGTGTCCAAGGTCAAAGACGACTAAATCCTAACATGTAAGAAGTGGTTAAAAAGGAAGAGATTAAATTGTTAAATGCGGGAATTATTTATGCAATTTCCGATTTCAAATGGGTGAGTCCGGTCCAAGTGGTTCCTAAGAAAGGAGGAACCACCGTAGTCAAAAATGATAAAAATGAACTTATTCCGACTAGGATTGTAACAGGTTGGAGAATGTGTATTGACTATAAGAGATTAAATTTGGCCACCAAGAAAGATCACTACCCTTTACCTTTTATAGACCAAATGTTGGAGCGGTTGGCATGTCATAAGTATTTTTGCTATCTTGATGGATATTCCGGGTTCTTTCAAATACCCATTCACCTGGATGACCAAGATAACACCACGTTTACTTGTCCCTATGGTACCTTTGCTTACCGTAGAATGCCTTTCGGTCTTTCTAATGCCCCCGCCACTTTCCAACGTTGCATGATAAGCATTTTCTCCGACTTTATCGAGTCTATCATGGAAGTGTTTATGGATGATTTTAGTCTTTATGGTTATTCATTTGATGCTTGTTTGGCTAACTTTTCTAAAGTGTTGAAGCGTTGTGAAGAGGTTGACTTGGTATTGAATTGGGAAAAGTGTCACTTCATGGTCAATGAAGGGGTGGTACTTGGTCATATTGTCTCGGAAAGAGGAATCGAAGTGGATCGTGCTAAGGTCCAAGTTGTTGAGCAACTACCCCCACCGGTAAATGTCAAGGGAGTAAGGAGTTTCTTAGGCCATGCGGGTTTCTACCGCCGTTTTATTAAAGATTTTTCTAAGATTACCAAACCCCTTACGAAGCTTCTTTTAAAAGATGCTCCCTTTGTGTTTACTAATGATTGCCTTGAGTCTTTTAATAGGATCAAGAAGGCTTTGATTTCCGCACCTATCATCCAATCACCGGATTGGAACTTACCATTTGAGCTCATGTGTGATGCTAGTGACTATGCGGTGGGTGCCCTGCTAGGACAAAGGAAGGACAAGGTTCTCCATGCTATCTACTATGCTAGCAAAACCTTGGATGTGGCTCAAATCAACTATGCCACCACGGAGAAGGAGCTACTTGCCATTGTCTATGCCTTAGACAAATTTCGCTCTTACTTGATTGGTTCCAAAGTCATTGTTCATACCGATCATGCCGCTCTAAAGCATCTCTTAGCCAAACAAGAAGCTAAGCTGAGGTTGATACGATGGATCTTGCTCTTGCAAGAATTTGATCTTGAGATGAAAGACAAGAAGGGGGCCGAAAATGTTGCTGCCGATCACTTATCCCGCTTGAGTTTTGATGATGGAGGTATTGATATACCTATTGATGATTCCTTCGCCGATGATGCTCTAATGATGTTGGAAGACAATACTCCTTGGTATGCCGACATAGCCAACTTTCTAGTTGGAAAGGAATTGCCACCTAGCCTTTCATATCAACAAAGGAAGAAGTTCCTACACGATGCAAAGTTCTTCCTATGGGATGATACATATTTATTCAAACATTGCTCCGATGGGCTATTTTCGGAGGTGTATCCCACATTGGGATGTAAAAGGGGTGCTAGAAGGGTGCCATTCTTCTCCTTATGGTGGTCATCATGGACCATCCAAGACCATTGCAAAGGTGTTGCAATCCGGTTTCTATTGGCCAACTATGTTCCAAGATGCCAAAGCTTTCGTTCCGGCTTGCGATTCTTGCCAAAGAACGGGTTCTATATCGAGGAGGCATGAGATGCCTTTAAATGGTATCTTGGAAGTGGAGGTTTTCGATGTTTGGGGGATTGATTATCAAGTACCGTTTCCTTCCTCAAAAGGGAATCGGTATATTTTGGTTGCCGTTGATTATGTCTCTAAATGGGTCGAGGCAATAGCTACTCCAACAAACGATGCTCGTGCTGTGGTTAAATTATTCAATAAGATCATATTTCCGAGGTTTGGGTTCCCAAGAGCGGTCATTAGTGACCGTGGTACTCACTTTGGTGAGAAACAACTTGATACCTTATTGGAGAAATATGGGCTCTATCATAGAAGAGGCGTGGCTTACCATCCACAAACTAGTGGCCAAGTGGAGGTTTCTAACCGTGAGCTCAAGTCCATACTTGAGAAAGTTGTTGCCAAGTCACGAAAGGATTGGAGCATGAAGCTTGATGATACCTTGTGGGCCTACCGTACCGCATATAAGACACCTATTGGTGCTTCACCGTATAGGTTGGTCTATGGAAAGGCGTGCCATCTCCCCGTTGAAATGGAACATAAAGCTTATTGGGCAATCAAGGAGCTCAACATGGATTCCAAGTTGAGTGGTGAAAAGCGGATGTTACAATTGAATGCACTTGATGAGTTCCGTTTACAAGCTTATGAGAGCTCCCGTCTTTACAAGGAGAAAACAAAGAGATGGCATGATAATAGGATTTTGAAGAAGGAGTTTCAAATCGGTGATAAGGTGTTGCTTTTTAATTACCGACTCAAGCTATTATCGGGAAAATTACGATCGCGGTGGTCCGGCCCATATACCGTCACAAATGTCAACAAGTTTGGTTCCGTTGAAGTGATGACCACTAATGGCGAAAAATTCAAAGACAATGGCCATCGTTTGAAGGTCTACCATGAGAATGCGATCGTTGGGATAATCGAGGGAGTTCGCATGGATACTTGAACCGACTCGAACTTCATACGTCGTGCGGGACGTTAAACCAGCGCTTCTTGGGAGGCAACCCAAGCTTTTATTTGCTTTCATTTTATTTTCTTTATTTTCTTATTTTCCGTAATTTCTCGTTTTTTTTACTTAACTAGACTTGACGATGTTTGTTTTTGATTTTTAGGTGAAAAATGAAGACAAGAAGAGTCGATGGGGAAATTCACGCATCCCCAAGCACGGAAACCCGTTCGGGGAATTAATAATCCAAAACATGGACAAAAAGTCAGAGACTTACATAGGGCAAACCCGATCGGGGTTCCCAGGCCCCGATCGGGGTTGCAATTTTCTATGCGTCTGATTTTTGTCTGTTTTATAAGCATACGAAATTTCAGCTTTCCCCTTACACCAACCCGACGGTACTCCTTCTTCCTCTATTTTCTTCATTTTCTCACTTAAACTCAAAAGAAACATCAATTCCTTCATTGATTTGCAAGAATCATTCACTCCTCCCCATCATCAAGTAAGTTTTGCCTTCATTTATCTCTAATTTCATCCATTTCAATCAATTTAATCAAGTTTATCAAACCCTAACTCAAATTGGGGGAAATTGATTTTGTGCTTCATTATGCTAAAAATTGATTGTCTTGTGCTCTATTGATGTTTGTAGGATGAATTAGCTTACTAATTTGTTCTATTATTGTTATTTGGATGGATTTTAGTAGCCTTAGGATGAAATTTCGTCTTAAAATTTCGTCTTAAAATTTAAGAAAAATGGCACCTAGAAAAGCTCCTACCCAAGGTGCTCCAAAGAGAAGAAGAGGTGATGCGGAATCTTCCCGAGCTGCGGAGAATGTTGAAATGCCCGATGTACCGGAATGGCATGATGATGATTATCCCTGAGTGGCCTTTAGTGATAAAAAACAATGGGATAATTGGGTCCTCCTACGCTCCAAAGGTATGAAAGCAACTAATTTTATCAATCACGCTTCTTTGAAAAGAATCGGAATTGATAAACACGTTAAGGCTTTATTTAAAAATCTTGGTATGATAGCTTGTTACAAAATGGATTATCTAACCTTTCCCGAACTCACACTTGAGTTTTTGAGTTCTTTCGAGTTTCATAAATCAAAACGTGGAGGGTTTGTCCATTTTGTATCATTCCGATTATTTAATAATGCTTATCGTATGGATTTTTCGGATTTTGCTAAGATTTTTGCTTTACGAAGTGAGGGTTTGTGTACCGAATCACCCAAAGATTACCTACCCGAATTGACTTGGGCATCCATTTCTCACTACTCATTCACTGGTTGGGACCATACCCCTCACCAATACATCCATTACCCCGAAATTCGCATTTGGCAACGATTTATGGGGTGGACTTTCTTTGGGAGGAATGAGCTTCACTCGGTGAGGAGTATCGAGATTGAAATTTTAGGTGCCGAGTGGGAAATGAATATTCCTTATGCATTTGCTAGCCACTTGACCAAACAATGTAATGCAAAAAATCGGTCCATTGTTTTGGGTGGGTTGGTTACTAGAATTGCCCATAGCGTCTGCCGTTTCAACCAAGATACCACCGATTTGGTTCCTTTGGAGAGTCGAGAAAGGGGGGATGGACTAGATTATGACTATTTCCTATCTTGTAATTAGTTTTGGAGCTCTCACCCGGATATGATTTGGAGGATTGGTAATCAAGACTCTATTACACTACCAGGAGAGACGGGAGAGCTTCAACCTTTGGTCCATACCAAACCCCGACGTGAGAATTGCCCCTTTATTCGACCCACTTACCATTTGCCACTTAGAGGTGAGCGAGCTACCACCGTTAACCGTCGTGCACGAGTCCCACCAACTCAAGCACGTCATTCCACATCCAGCGTTGGTGTGACAGATATGATGCGTGACCTTAGTCTTAGTATTAATGTTATTCGCGATGACCAAAGGCTTGCTTTGTATCCTATTTATCATCACTTTGCTAGGCAAGGGGTGATTCGACCCGAGGGACCGCATCCATCTTTGTATCATTATCCCTCTGATGGATTTCCTCCTCCTAACCATGATGCAGGTGCTTCAACTCACTATGCTGTCGGTCCGGATTTTTGTGGTTCGGATTATGGAGTTGAAGCATTTCAAGGAGGCTATGGTGGAGGCTATGGTGGTGGTTATGGTTGTGCCTATAGTAGCTATGGAGAGGGGCTTGGAAGTGGGCAAAATATTGGTGAATATGTCACTCCTCTTCAAAGTGATGAGCCTAGTAGTGACACTTCGGGAGGTGGTCGTGGTAAGAAGAAGGGTAGGAAGGGTTTCAACTTTTGGCCCTTTACTTGATTGATGCATGAAGGTATCCCCCGTATACATACTAGCTTGGGGGAGGCTAGCTAGTCTAGTAAGTTATTTTTGCTTTGCACTTTAGTTGTATTTTTCCTACTCCCCATTAAATATTAACCTCTTGTCTTCCCTGTTTTGTGCTTTGAACCGTTCTTACGGTTAGCTTGGGTGTTTTTACATGTTGGCACATTGAGGACAATGTTGTGTTTAGCTTGGGGGGGGGGGGGATTGCATTTGCATTTTAGTTAGGAATTGCATTTAGTTAGGAAATTTATGAAATTTTGAAATTTGTGTGCTTCATATGCTTTGCTTGCCTACTTTGGTCATGGTTTACATAGTTGTACCCATTTGTATATCCCAATTTTAGCTTAATAGCTAATGATTCTCTATTATTTGACGGGATAATTGCATTCATGGGGATGTCTTGACATAGTAGGTGGAAGATTGAAATTGAACCTAATAAGCTTGATCTTGACTTTTGGCAAGCCACAAATTGGTAAGGTAGAGCCTCCTTAGACCGATACATCCATATTCGGTCTCTCTTAGGTGAGTGTAGGTCTCCTTATGGATTGTGCTACATCAAATACGCACAAGTATGGTTTTAATTTCATTTCTTTATAAGCATGCATTCATTTCTTAGCATTTTGGAGCCATTCACATGATAAATTTGCCTTTTTGAACCCAATCACAAAATTTATCCTTAGCTACATATAAAAATTGCCTACCTTGTTGAGCTAGTAGCCTTGATTAATTTGTGTTTGGGTGCTCATTTAGGATTTGTTGTATTTTGAAATATCATTGTGAGCTTGGTCTTAATGCTTTGAGATGAAAAAAATGATGAAAAAATGATGGAAATGAAAGAAAGAAAAAGAAAAGAGAAAAAGAAAGAAAAAAGCATGAAATGAAAAAAAAAAAGCATATCTTGTATGAAAAAAAAAGGAAAAATTTTTTTTTTAAGAAACTCTCATGTTTTATGCATATATTTTGGAGAGTTTTTCTTAAGAATTGTATTGAAAATTTTGGAATAGTTTTGGGATTGAGCATCCTTACATATGGTTGTTGCTAGCTTGACTTAGCCCCACATACCATAAATAAATTGTTCCCCTTTCTTACCCATTTCTTATTAACCTTCTCCTTACCTATGACTTCCTTTTTCATGCTTACATTTCAATGTTTTTGGCTTGTAGTTTTGAAATTTTTACCATATTATATTGCGGGCACACACTCATGAGTCGAGGATAGGTGAGTGCTACTCACAAAAATCCTTTCATATTAAAATGAGTTTGAGTGTATCGTACGAGTCCATAAGTCAAAAGATCATGCAAGAGCCGAAAAGTTCAATTGAAGTCTTTCATGCTACACCGCCATGTAAATCTCATCCATGTTTTTGCATTATCCTTATGCCCATGTTGTTTTGGGATTTGAGTCATTATGCTTAATAGTTTAAAATTGGATATTGCAATTGTGGGGACTTCATTGTTTTCCTCCCTTGTCTTAGTCTTATGTGCTTGCTTGAGGACAAGCAAATGTTTAGCTTGGGGGAGTTTGATATGTCTAGTTTTTATATGATTTTACTCCCTAATTTAGCTCGATTTTACATGATTACTACACTTTGTTTAGTATTTTTATGAGCTAATTACGTGTTCGAGGTTCATTGCTTGTTTTTGCTATGTTTTGTAGGAATCTAAGCATTTAGAGGCTTTTTCCTAACACAATTAGCAAGCACCAAAGTCCAACAAACTAATAGAAACAAGAATGGACCATGAAAGGAGAAGGACAAGCCAAGCATGAAGATTTGTGAAATGGATTGAAATGAAAATGAAAGAAAACCAAAAATGAAGCCCAAAACAAAGAGTCCACAAACTCAAGCATATGATACTCCTTTAGATGCTCAAGGAAACCCTAAACTATGCAATTAACCGGAGAATTAAGGTGTTTAAAGGCATAGCTTAGGATTCCTTAAGCATTAAATGGAGAAATTAAGACAATGTACCCGGATTAAGGAGGCCCCGATCGAGGTTCCCAGGCCCCGATCGGGGTTTGGCTTCTGTGACACAAGCGTTTCAAGTCCCCTCTCCCTATATAAAGGAGAGGGACTTCGACACTTAGGGATATCTTTTATCATATCTTTTACTCATCTTTCACATACCTTTCATAGCTTTAGCACACAAGTTCTTCTTAGTTTCATAATTAGTTAAACATTTAGTTATTACTTTGTCAAACATTTGGTTACATTTTGAAGTTGTAATTCAATCTTTCCATTCAAGCATTTGGGTTATTCGTTCTTCATTTCCGAGTTATATTTCTCTATTGCGGTAATCCTAATTCTAGTTTTATGTTAGTATTCATTTCCGTCATTTACCTTACGAATCATTTAGTTAATCGTAGCATTAGTTAATCATAGTTTCATTGTTTTCTACATTAGAATTGTTAGTTTGTCATTCACTTAGTGTAGTACATTTTATTAACAAGTTGTTTTCCTTTATAATTTCATATTTGTCATGCTTATTATATCAAATAGTATTAGTTTAATTATCAATATGAGTGAGTAGTTTCATTTGTCTAGGGATTAAGGAAGCCATGCATAATTAGTAAGTTGTAAATGTTAAAATAAGGATAAACTAATATTGATAAATTGTTTCTATCACATGCTTGTATTGTTTTGTTAATCTTTGTTATTTGGCCAATTGCATTGATTAAATTTGTTAATTCATTCTACAAGTCAAGAGGCACGGAATCGGATTAGACTAAGCATGTGTAGTAGGACGACTCTAGTCATAACGAAAGTTCTCTAGGACTCGACCTAAGGTTGACACTAATATCGAGAGATGTGTGTCTTTAGCCTAAACAATTAACAATATTAAGAATTCCTATGTTTAACATGAGCATTTACGTATTTGCATGAGTGACCCGACTCTCCTAGACTCTTTTAATATTATTGAATTTACATTATAGTTAGCTAAACATCAAACCAAACCAAACCATTAAACCGACTTTGATAGTAGTCTATTCATAGCATTTCCTAACGAAATTCCCGTTTCCTTGTGTTCGACCCCTCGTACTACATTTATTTGTGTCTAGGGAAATTTATCTTTGCATAGGTGTGCGATATATCCTATCAATCAACAAAAGAAAAGAAGCACCAAAGGCTCTTTAGAAATTGTCATCCAACACGCCATGTACCATATATGTTACAAACTATTATTAAACTTGGGTAACCTGTCTACCAACCATCGCTAACAAACTTGACTATACCATAAGAACAGGTCAAAACAAGTAAACTTATACCACATGAAGAGCGTCTCTTTTCCCCCCCCCCCCCCCCCTCCCTTTTCCCTCTACAAGCCCCCTAAGCTGTAACTGCAAATGTAGATTTTAAGAAGCACTTACAATGATCAAACAAACAAACTTAGAAATTTAGTAAAGGATTATGCTTTTCAGAATAAAGAAAAAATGCAGGACTTACCGTTGTGTACTACCTTACAGTAACAGAAGATAAAACACGGTATCCAAAACATCTAAACAACACCTAGGTATAAATCCTTTATCGTTGCAATGAAATCATAAGAGAAAGGGCTAACAAATAAAATCTATATTCCTTTACCGGAACAGAACACTGAAAAGCAGAAAGAGAAGCAATGTAATTACACAATAGCCTTACAAATTCAATTTGCCATATTCAGTGATACCTAGTGACAAGAGTTGTAGTTCCATTAAAAGACTTGCTCAATAAGGAGCAGTAAGAAAAGAGAAAAATAAGATAAGCTTATAATTCATAAGTCCTACTGAATAACGTTCTCAAAACAAAAACTTCATAGACACAGTCGCTCAAAACTCAAGTTGCCCTTCCACTTGACTCCTTCTGAGACGGGATTCGACCCATCTTTATTAAAGACGGATATGCCCGTCTTCAATGAGATCAACTGATTTTGGAGTGGCACATGACTCACTCAAACAAAACGAGTGTAAAACTTAATAAATAAATAAAACTATTTGCGTCACATTGCTGTCACAGATGCTAACTTTTTAGTGCTTTGTGTAAATAAGTTGTCCCCGACTTGTGGGTCTAAGTAATAGTCCATCTCGACAGGCATCCAGACCTAAACAATTGCATGGCAAAGGGGGTTTGTGTCGTACATACTACAAAGAAATATGTAAGTGGTTTTCACGAAGTGACGTGTATTAAAGGGGGTGTTGACAAACAATTCCCGACTAATTTCATTTATCTACAAAGGGTTGAAACTAAATGTCTAAATCACATTAAACCCTTTTATAATTTTAACCCTTCTAAACCAAGCCTCTACAACATGGCTAAACTAATAAAAAGCGTCGTCTTAGTATACGAGAGAGACATGAGAGGTAAAGTGCTAGAAACTGAAATGCCAAAATCTGACAGGTGGTACCTATATCAAGTTAATTCCCATAAGCATCCAGTTAATTCCCATAAGAACTAAGCACAGGGCTCTATATATAAATCCCAACATGTCTTCCCCTCCACAATGCATAGAGATGAAAGATCAATTCCAGCCGTTGAAAAACACGTCAGTATCATTGTCATAAAATTAAATCTAGGTTTCAGTCATGGTCACATTAGCTGCTCTTACGGCCTAGTCTCGCTAAATTTGGCAAACATCACCTTAAAATGGAGTCGCAACAATTTTCAAGACCTTCACAGAACATTCGCATTTTGTTTTGAGCTTTATGTGTAATAATAAATTTATTCCTTGCAACATCCGTAATCAAACATTAATGTATTGATGATATAACAAGTATTTTTTTTAACAAAATTTCTTACCAGCTCCACTTTTACTACCCAATAGGCCTCGTTGTAGAGCAAGTGTCATTTTTGACGGCAGTGCTTCGCCTCCTTTGCCCTGTGACATGTGCTAAGACTTGGTAACTGATAATGACATGGAAAAGTGTCCTGAATACAAACACATGCAATCTATAAGGCACCAGCCCAGAAAACACGAATCAAAATTATAAGCGATAAGATGAGAAAACGCTAACAGAAACACGCAAAACATGATTTAGACAATCGAACTCCCGCTAAGTGACAATTCCAAATCCCAACCAAATCATAAAACACCGCATATAACGAACCCAACTGTAAGCACACAAAAAAAAACTAACCTAGCTCTAGTTAATCATTGAAGAAATTATTCAAGTCCCTTTGAAGGCGTACAACATCACCAGCATAACCACCATACATACAGATAACAAAGCAGAAGCAAAACAGAATTCAAATCCGCAATGAGCAAGGTAGTAAATTAACAAATAGCTGAATAAATTACCTCATCTAAACTCATTCCATCATAAGGAACCCAAAAAACAAACAAAGATTACAATAATCAACAACAAAGGAACAATACCATAGAACTGAGTTGAACGCCTCAATCAACAGGTCATGACCACTGTAACAAGAACAACGACAATCTAAATATATAGACGCAATAAAAAAAGCAGGTAGCAAACCTAATTGGATAACCTATTGTAGGGGAAATGGTAAAACCTAAAACCCCAGGATTCCAGAGATGCTCAAAGTTACAAGGAGACATTCCACATAAATGTAAAACCGTCCCCGTATATGAGCACTTATAAACTTTCAAGGCAGCCGCTCAGGAACTAAGATAAAAAGAATAAACTAAATGACATTAAAACGCAAAAAGAAACACGTAAAAACAAAATTAATTTGGGTTAGATTCAATACTTTCTAAACTGAGCTCAATCTCTTGCAACCTATGACGGATCTACACCAACTCACTCCTGCTACAAAGCCGTCAAATCTCTAACTACAACTAAGTAATACTCTTTTTACAACATAAAACGTTTCTTCCTTTTTTCCATACAAAGCACCATTGTATCTATCTCCTAAGTCGTTACTCTCACCCTTCTCTACCATTACTTACACCACTGGATCGTGATGGTCCTCACTAAACCAAGCACGGAATACCCTTAAACAAAACATCACGACTTAACGGAAACACCATAACTATCACAAACTCCTCAACTATCACCATATGGCAACCATCCACAAATCACAACCCACCATAAACACCACAGTCCACAACTCACCATAAAACGTCACCATAAACTGCCGAATAACACTCTCAGCCACCTTATTGAACCATCGCCACCCCTCATTCACCCAGATTTCCTGGCTTTAAAAGTTGAACCAAACCAAAATTCCAAAGACACCGCCACACTCACGCTCAAAGCTTGTCAGATCGTCATCTCAATCTAAACAAAACCAAAAATAGATTATCTATCCTTTCTTCCATTCTCTATCCCTTCTTTTCCTCCCTCCCTCCATGCTAAGCATGCCTTAAACTCACACTTTTCCTACCCCTCTTAAACAAAAAAACAAAGCATGGGTTCTCTCTGCCTCGCTCCTCCCCCGTCCTTCCTTTTCCCCTTCCCTTCCAACCTCTCTTGTACGTACGGTCTCTTTGAAAAATGATATGGTACAGTAACCTGGAATAATCTAAACCGGTAATAACGAACATTCTATGATAATGGATGGATATGGACAAAGAAAAAATCAATGCCAGATTGACGAGTACACTACACTTACAAAGGAATGACACTCTCCCCCTTCCTTCCCTCTCATCCTCTCTCCATCTCCATATCACTTCCTTTCCTTTCAATATGAACAAAATCAAGCAGAAACTATGCCCCCCTTCCAAATCCTTCTCCCTATCCTTCTTTCCCTCTCAATCCGAACAAAATCAAGAAAAAACTCTCCCTCCCTGCCATCAACCCCCCTTCCCACCTTCCCGCTAGACCACAACAAAATCAAATAGAAAATGATATCCCTTTTATCCCTCCATTTCATATTTGATTTTCTCTCCCTGCCATCAACTCCGCCCCACTATCCCTTTCCCTCCATCCCTCACAATCTTAACAAAACTTGCACCATTTTCCTTCTAGCTCGTCAATATGAACATAGTCAAGCTCATACTACATTACTACCGCTCCCTCTCTCCCAATATGATACAAATTCTACGGATCATTAAACACCTGAATATAACAACAAACTAAATCATAACAAGAAGCCAACAAGAACAAATCTAATTATGAATTCTTGCCAATTTCATCCCTTCATAACTCTAGTCATTCATAGCAACCCTTCTAAATAGATGACATCAGAACCTCTCCCCATACCTCTCCCCATATGCACGTCTACTTTTGATGGACATCTAGGGTACAACTATGAAGCAAAGAAATATAAAGGGAAATTGCAAAGACTTACAACATGTAGTGGACGACTTGTATGCCTCTCTCAATTGTTATTTAAAACCTGCATTGATACATAAAACTCGCTTACGTAGGAGTAAAAAAAAAAATCTAACTCAACATACACAATACCTACAAAAATTAGGTGTATAAAAATCTCTACCCAGGCGCACGACACAAGCAAATGAATGACGCTCACTTTGTCTCTTCCACCATCTCGCCATCTCCAAATCCCCCCCTTCCTCCCTCCGAACAAAACCACACTCATACGCTCTTTCTCACTTCCAACCTCCGTCCCTCTAAATATACTTATTTGGCTAATCAAATGTCACCACGATCTAATTCAGGAATTGATCCCAAACTCGACAAACTTGAATAATAAATAATCAAAACCCAAAATCAAATATAAAATAATAGCCAAGAATCGAATCTAGTACAATAGTAATCAGATGACTACCTGACTATGTTCCCCCTTGCGATCTCTTGCAGACCCTTGTAACCAACTTGAACAACAACAAATGAACGCAAGGTCAGTGAGAATACACCAAACATGTAAATCACGGAAACTATAATGACGACACAATGCAAAAAAGTAACTTAAATTAATGATTAAATCAAATAACTTTCTTCTAACAATTATTTCCGAGTCTAATAGTAATTAATTTAGCTACCGAACATAAGTTCCCATTTGCCTGCTACCGGCAACCATTTACCAGACCTACAAATGGAAAAAAAAATATAATACCACAAAATACGAAATTGAGTAACGTACAAAATTGAGTAAAGCTTGAGACAAAACATAATAAAATATAAATTTGGGGTTTGCTAATAGAAACAAGTGATTTGCTGAACAATATTAGTGTACGTATATAAATTTTCTATACAACTTTAGACCCAACATAAAACGTAAGCGGTGCATTTTCATTTTCGGATACATGTCTTACTAAATCAAGTCAATAATTAAAATGAAGCAACCAATAACTAATGATTAGGCGATCAGCTAATAGAAAACACAGTAACAAACGATAGCAACTCAATTATCAACCCAAAACCTCAGGAATACAGTTATAATAGTTTTAAAAAAATGATGTAAAGCATAAACCAGTCGACCCGCACAGTAACAAACAATAACAACTCAATTATCAACCCCAAACCCCAGGAATACAGGCAAATGCATTTTTTTAGCAACTGCACATTCTTTTGAAGACAATACATGTCTGTTATGTGCCTCTTCGGCTGATCTCCTACATACCTGGAATAAGCAACAAGTCAGGTTATAGTGAAGGAAAAACATGGTCAGTCAGTATTCGGCATATACAGTGTACACACGTTAAGCAACAAACACTGCGTACAGAAGAAAAAAATGGTGCGTTTCAATTTAAAACGACTTCTAGGAAGAATATACTACAAACCCCGTCGTTAGAAGATGGGCAGGTTAGACTCGAGGTTCATACGTCTATGGAATATAAACCAGTCGATCCGCACGGTAACAAACAATAGCAACTCAATTATCAACCCCAAACCCCAGGAATACAAACAATGGCATAAACCAGTCGATTTGCAGCCCGAGGCAGCAGTACCGCAACAACAATAAGAATTTACATATATAAAAGCAATAAAAGGAAGGCCTCAAAGAAAGGAAAAAAGAAAGAGAAGAAGAATGAACCCTAACAATGAACCGATCATAAACCCTAACAATGAACCACAATATACCCACAAAAGGACAGGAATTAAGCAACTACAACAAACCTCAAACGGCAATAAAAACCGATCATAAACCCTAACAATGAACCAAATCGCTGAACAATAAAGAGCACTACTCTTTATGAAAACACCATTAACATCCCCAAAAAAGTATACAAGATTAAAATTAAGAATAGTGCTCATGATTGTGGAGCTTTCTAGTGCTCACGATTGAGGAGTTGTACTCCCTTACTCTTATAATTGTACTGCCCTTATATCTACTTTCAAGCCAACAAAAAAGAGTATGAATGTACTCATCTTACTCTAACCTCATTTATTCTTTGCATGTTCAGAGGGGATGGTTTTCTTGGGATACGAGCTTCTACTATATAAAACCTACAGAAAACATGCGAGATCAATACATATACAGGCTCATTCCTATTGTGTTTGACGTGTACGTTCGTGGGTTCAGGTTGTCGTCTTATTGTATTTGTTGTGTGTTTAATTGGATGTGATTGGAACACCATCCATTATTCACCCCAAGAAAACAATCAACACCCCATCAACACAGTCAATGAAATACGTCGTATACGGTGTTCCAATAATATCCAATTAAACACACAGCAAATACAAAAAGACGACAACCTGAACCCACGAATACGGTAAAACAGCGACCCAACAAGCTTAACAAAAAAAAAAATCAACTGACTGCTTAGCACGTAAATAGATCCAGGTACCAGACCACAACCCCAAACCCCAGGAATACGTTTAAGTAGTGTCCCAAAAGTCTAATACACCCAAAAAAACAGCCGAATGGTTAGCATACAAATACCAAACCCCATGAATACGCTAAAATAGTCAAATAGTGAAACCACAAGCAGCATCTAAACACTCTTAATTTCTACCACTTAATGCTTCACGACTAATTGAAGACAAAGTTGCAAACAAAACAAGCATAGGAATTAAAAGAGTAGCCCGCCACCAACTCCAACCCACAAACACCAATTATTTCACCAGGCCCTTTCTGCACATCTAACCAGGAATGACAGTAAATGAAATACGTCGTATACGGTGTTCCAATCACATCCAATTAAACACACAGCAAATACAATAAGACGACAACCTGAACCCACGAACACAGTAAAACAACGACTCAACAAGCGTAACCAACAAAAAAACAAATGACTGCTTAGCACACAAATAGATCTAGGTAGCATACCACACCCCCAAACCCCAGGAATACGTTTAAGTAGTGTTCCAAAAGTCTAATAAACCCAAAAAAACAGCCGAATGATTAGCATACAAATACCAAACCCCAGGAATACGCTAAAATAGTCAAATAGTGAAACCACAAGCTTAATAAAACAACAAACAGCTGAATGATACCACAACCCCAAACCCCAGGAATACGTTAAAGTATTGTCCCAAAAGCTTAATATAAAAAAAAAAGCCTAATGGTTAGCATACAAACAGCAAACCCCAGGAATACGTTAAAATAGTCAAATAGTGAAACCACAAGTTCACTAAAACAACAAAAGGCTCAATGATGCGCAGGAAATAGTGACACCACAAGCTTAATAAAACAACAAATAGCGACCCCCAAAGGTTAACAAACACGGAAAATAGCTGAACTGTCAGCATGCAAATAGATCCAAGTAGACAACCCCAACCCCAAACCCCGAACAGTTAGCATGCAAATAAATCTAGATAGAATACCACAACCCCAAACCCCAGGAATACGTTCAAGTAGTGTCCCCAAAGTTTAAGAAACCCAAAAAACAGCCGAATGTCTAGCATACAAATATAAAACCCCAGCAATACATTACTAATAGTAAAAAAATAAAAAGAAAGCGTTGTAATTTAATCAATCAACAATAAACCCGATTTCTATAGTAAATATACCCACAAAAGGACTACAATTAATCGTCCCCAAAAAAACTAAAACAGCAATAAAAAAACGATCATAAACCCTAAAACTAACCCAAATCAATGATCAGGCAAAAAAACGATCATAAACCCTAAAATTGACCCAAATCAATGATCAGGCAAGTAAAAACGATCATAAACCCTAAAAATGACCCAAATCAATGAACAATTTGAATTAGGATTAGACTGGAATTACAAAGAAAACATGTACAAGCAGAATAAAAATCAAAAACAGTAACAAACCTCAAACGGCAATAAAAAAGAGGAGAAGAAGAAGAAGAGGAAGAAGAAGGATCAGAAGAACCCATAACTAACAACAAAAGAGATCTTCAGTAGGAATAAATAGTGAGTGAGATGTGAATGGAAATGAATGAGTGGGTGAGAAGAGAGTAAGAGACGGTAATAATGAATTGAGAAATGAGTAATAGAATAATAAATGGATGAGAGTGTGAGAGGAATGGAGGGTAGGGATGTAAAGGCAATGGACGGTTGAGGGAGAAAGAGGAGAGACTATTCATAAGAATAGTGTTTTGGGTTTCTCTCTTTTTAAAGAGTGTAGATTAGTATTTTTTTTAGTAATTATTTTCAAGATTTAATTTATCATTGTTTGAGTTGGTTATTTGTTGAGCTTTTAATTTATAGTTTTCAATGTTTTGTAATTTTTGTGATATATTGTTGTATTATTTTTGTTACTATAAACTCAGTAGTTAAATATAATTGAGATAATTTTTTTGTAATTATAACGATTTAAGTCATGTGAATAATTGAAGCTGTGATGAAATATTTTTTGGAATTGAATAATTGTACTATGAACAATTATCGGTGATGGCTAATTAATTCACATATAAGACATGGGCCTGAAAAAATGGAAAGAAAAAGTTACTTTTTTGACTTACTGACTTTCAACCACAGAGCGACACATAGGCGCTGTGGTTGTTGCTTTAATAAGTAGAGATTATTATGTTATCAAAATAAATTGTTCTTTTATAAGTTTATTTTATTATTTAGTTGGGCTTTGTGTTATTTAGCTTGTCTTTTGCTAATATTAGTCTTATAGGACAATTTGTGTGCTTAAATATAAGAAAATATTTAAAATTACTCCCTTTTATATACGGCTTTTTCAAACGTACCCCCTTTTAAAACAAAATTTCAAAATTACTCCCTTATAAGCGACTTCCGATCAAAAATTGCTACCAAAACCCAACTTAAATCATAAGTAGACCAATTTTCCGGCAAAATTCAATTTTTTTTGTAATTTTCTTTCCATTTTGCCCTTGTTTCATTTGCCTTAATATTTCCCTCATCTCCCTTTCTTGGTTACCTTCTTTCTCTCTGTCTACCTTGTTTCTATCTCCTCTTTCTTCATCTCACTTATTAACCCTCTCTCTATCTCTCTGCGCTATTTCACCATCGTTTGCCCCTCTTCCCCTTTATTTACTGTAAAATTAATGTCAAGCTCTAACTTGCAGTCGCACTCGTACTCAGCATCTCGCTGTAGTTGTGATGCTGCGGTTAGGTTGTGCTTATGTGGTCATGTTGCTTCTAAGGTTACTTCTTGGACAAAATATTACTCATGTAGAAGATTTGAAGCATGTCAAATATACAATCCAGTTACTAAGGTTCATGGTTGTAAGTATTTTTGTTGGTTGGATGAATCTCAAACCACTTGGCAAAGAAAGGTGATTAATGAACTTGCGCTTGAGAGAAAACTCCTTAAAAACGAGATTCAAATGTTGAAGAATGAGGTGAAATTGATAAAGGATGGAAAATGAAGCATTGACAGGGATGAAGATGAAATTTTTAACATTTGCAGGTTTCTTGGTGTTAGATTTAGAGGAACATTCAGGTTTTTTGTTGTTGTTTGCCTCATTGTAGTATTGACCAAAGTTGTATTGTAATTCTCTTAATGTATTATGTACTTGGATAATTTGGTGGAATGAAGGAAGCATCCCCTATATACTAAAAGATTAACAAAATTAAAGATTTTTCCGCTCAAGTTTCCCCCCTAAATATTCACCTTCTAATAGTGGTCTTCAGTTTCATTAATTGATCTAATCATCCTCTTTTTATTTATGGATATGCTATAAATAAATAAAATCATCTTCTTACAATTTTATTTACTAATAAATGACATCACTTATATTAGTTGATCCCTCATTGATATAATATACCATCATTTTATTTTTGAATAAAACCCACTTAACTACTAACTAAAAACTGAACTAAAAAATTAAATTTATGACACACAATGAGTTTGTGACACAATAACTTATTCTAAGCGTATCATATATGAATGCTACTAATACACTAAGAAAAAGTATAATCCATAACAGTTGGTATATGTGACACATTATGTGTTTGTTACACGATAACTTATTCTAACCGTATCTTTAACTTAATATATACTCTCTATCTTATCTGATTGTATTAATAAGATCATCAGTGAATTACTATACTTTTAGTGGATATAATGAGAGAATATCGTTATTTTTAAGAAGCGATGTTGACAAAATAGCTTTAACAAAACATACAATCTTATTCGATGTATTTTTCAATGCTTAATATGAAACACTACCAATAGCATATTTATCATTAAATTTAAAATGGAGTTAACAATAAATATTTACGGTAAGTATGGTCACAATATTCCGATAAATCATTGTTTAGCCTTAGTTCAAAATGATCATTTAAAAGTCAAAATCTCTAACATCTTTATCTGAAAAAACCGTGCTTTTGCGTGGGATCTGTAGTAGTTAGTGATCAATTTTTATCAAACATTTGCAAAGGCTTAATTTTTCATAAGCATCAAAAGTACTACTAAATTGTTCACCTGAAAAGATAGACATACATATATTGGTCACCTAAGAGATAGGCGTACATAAGCATCAAAAGTACCACAAGTACTAAATTGTTCACATGAAAATGACCATAAATTATTCACAAGCAATCCTTACAAAGTAGCAACGACAAACACAATCATTCTTAGTTCAACGGACAAATACTTCTCTAATTCAAAGAAGGGGGATGTGTGACATCAAAAGATGTCTGACTTTGAATATTGATGATGGATGGTGGAGGACCTGCACTAGCATAGGCTGCCTTCACTGCATTCCTAGCTGCTGCTCTGTCCCTTCCTTCTTTTGCCCAAGATGACTTACCTAGAGGTTTCCCTCCTTTGCTGTTGACCTTTGGTGGGGTTGGAGGATTCTTGAAAATTCTTTCGAAATGACCAAGTCCCCTACAATTTCCACACTTGTTTTTGTTCTTTGGCCTCTTAACTTTGGTACTTGCCTTTTCAACTGCTTCCTTTCTTCTTCTTTTCTTGGATGGCCTCCTAGGCATCTTGTGGATTATAAGGGGCAAAGGTTCAGGCAAACCACTCTTCTCCCATTGTTTCACCCAGGCATTGGTGAGATTGCATATTTATATGCCATGGCATACCTTTTCTTAGTGTACGCATCATAAACAAAGTCTTCTAGGTCCAACCTTTGCTTGAGGATTCACACCATTACATGTGTACAAGGCATGCCACTAAGCTCCCAGTTCCTACAATTGCATTTTCTTTGGTTCAATTGCACAACCCATCTTTCTCCTTTGAACTCAACCTCAAATTTGTCATCTTTAGACTGAAGAGCTTTCCCAAAACAAGCTTCATTAGCTGCCCACTTCATGTATTTGTTAACATAAGGCATTAGTCTTCCTTCATACTTCTACAAACCCTCTCTCTTTTCACATGTCCTCTTCATGACATACCTTCTAATCCATTCCATTTGTGTGACGATTGGCTTATCTCTCGCATCCTTGAGGACTGCATTAAATGTCTCACACAAATTGTTCAACTACATGTTGGATTCACAATGGGTTTGGAATGCATGTCTGGACCAATGTTTGACAGGGATGGCATATAAGTATGCCCATGCAACATTTGACAGGAACTTAATTCCCTCCATGTGTCCATTAAAGTCAGCTTGAGAACAACAATGTAAGAGGTCAGTTTGTAATTAAAGGGTCAGAAATGTATACCTTTGTAATTGAAGGCCAGAAAGGCAACAATGTAAGAGGCCAGAAATGCATACCTTTGTTGTGGCTCTAGCAGCATTCCGGCAACTCTCTTTGTAGAGTTTTCCACCATAACTTAGCTTGAAGTTTGCCCAAATGTGCCTAGCATAATATCTTGTCTCTGCCATGGGCACAACTGTAATACCCGGCCTTTTAGGGACCGTTGACCAACCCTTGACCTTGTAGAGTTGTCCACAAAGTTATATTGGTAAACTCTGTACACTTCAACAAAGAGTACTTAACCTAGTAGACCGTACTCGGTCGAGTGCTGATGACACTCGACCGAGTGCACCGTACTTGACCGAGTGTCCGTTTACTCGGTCGCGTGTGACGGGATCAGATCGCATAAATAAATATCGGGAGGCTGCGATGTTAATACTTTATTTTTCAAATCCCTCTCTCTCTAAACCTAAACCTAATCTACCCATATCTCCCAAACCTTACCACCCAATTAGTCTAGCACAAGGGGAACTGTCGTGGGAGCGTAGCGGCAGGCGAGGTCCACTTATCATAGAGGATGGCTGATCTAATCAAGTAAGTATCACCCGCAGAGTTGGTATAGACACTAATAACCATAGTTGTGATAGAAATTGTACTATTACGTGTAGGTTTGGATGGCGGAGGTTGTATGCTTGTACGTGTGTTTGTGTGTGTGCCGGATGGTGGCTGTGGGCAGGACCGCTAAAGGTAAGGTTACTCTACTTAGTACTTTCGTATTTTTATTAATGTTGTTGAGATTGATGATTGTTGTTGGTGATATTGTTGGCAATGATTATTGTTGTTGTTGGTATTGTGATCTTGATTATTAATGATGATGATGATGGTGGTGATGGTGTTGTGATGATACTTGGTTCTATATTGGTGGTCCGATCGGGAAACGGTTTCACGCCCCGAGATCGCCTCTCGTGGATCTCCCGCCACGAGGGGGATGTGCACATTAATGTTCCGGGAACTCTCGTTGCGATGAAAGGGGCTTTTGATGTCCAGTGCTGCGGTCTGACAATTATAGGTGGTACGATGGTCAGATCTGGAATTTGATGCTGGTAGGGGTTACCGCTGCGATGGTAACTCAGTTACGAGCATGTGGCGATGATATTAGATACTGGTGACTTAGTGATGATGTTTGGTTTTATACTCATTGATTATCATGTGATTTTACTGACCCCCTTTATTGTTGTGAACTGTGATGTGGGGGATGGGGAGCAGGTTGTTCAACAGGTTATGTTCGTGATGAGTTTGGAATGGCTGGGATGCGACGAGTCGGTGACCACGCTTAGTTCTGCTGAGTCTAGTATCATGAGACGAGTCTATTGTATTAAGTTATGATTTGAATTGTTGCAATAAGGACTATGTATAATTAATTTATATATATATATATATATATAGAGCAAAGATCAATTGAGTCCACCCTCTTCCATAGAGTCCTTGAGTCCTATTTTGGACCATTGGATGAAGGAGGATGGGTGGTTGAGATTGATACTCCCAAAAGGTCATTAACACCACTATCTCTCTACCTTTCACTAATTAATCACTAATCTAACCTAATTCAACATATAACCTTTTTCTCACAATTACTTCTCTCTCATCTCACACAATATTCATCTTATCTTCTCTCTAAAACCCAAATAAATCAAAATCCCAAATAAATCACCCATCTTCCTTTCCTCACCCAACACCACCAATCCTCCTTTCCTCACACAACACCACCCAACCACCACTCCCCACTCGACACACACCCACCACCCCTTTATTACGCTCACCCCGATGACTCCCCGGCCATGGCGCCACCACGACGGCTCCCCTGACGCCACCACGGCGACTCCCCTGACGCCACCTCGACGCCGCCACCACCACACCCACACACACCCGACCATAACACCCACCACAAATGACTCCACCTCAACAACCCTCTGCCGCATCTCCTCCACCACCCACCGCCTCTTCCCGCAGCAGCCACCACCACTACCACCACCAATCTTCATTTTTTTTTTGAAATTTCAGATCTAACCACCTCTTCCTCCACTCTTCCCCTGCTCTGTCCACCGCCTTCGCCCTCTGTCTGCCGCCTCTTTCCGCCTCCTTCCCTCCTTCCCTCTGTCCGCCGCCTCTCTTTGCCTCCTTCCCTCTATCCGCCTTTCCGCCGCTGCTCCTCTTTCGCTCTTTCCTTCTTCTTCTTTTTTTTTTTTTTTTTTTCAGATCTGAGTAAACCCATATCTGTTTTTGTGTTTTGTTGTTGTTGTTGTTGTTGTTGTTGTTGCTGGTGTTTCGTGTGTCAGTGGGTGGCGGTTGGGATATCTACGGTGGTGGGTGGGCGTGTCTTTGTAGTGTTGTGTCGGTTGGTGGCGGTGGGTGTGTGTTGTTGAGTTTTTTTTTTTTTTTAATTTTTTCAGATCTTGTTTTTGTGTTTTTTTAAAATTCTAGATCTGAAAAAGGGCTGTCAAGTGCCAATAACTTCTATTAAAGTAACATAAATTCTCTATTACAGTTACACATTTTATTTATAAAAGTCACATATATCGTCTATTAAAGTTACACATTTTATTTATTAAAGTTACACATTTTATGTAATAAAGTCACATATATCATTTATTAAAGTAACACACGTTATTTATTAAAGTAACACTATTAAAGTAACACAAAATGACCTTGAAAACGACCTTTAAAGTTACACCTGTTATGTCAGATATGTTTATTTTTTTAGTTTATACTCTTGTTTTCATATTTTTTTCTAAATCTACATTTTTTGTAAGTGTGGGTTGGTTTATTAAAGTAACATTTATTAAAGTAACACAAATTCTCTATTAAAGTTACATACTTTATTTATTAAAGTACCATTTTTTTTCATAGATCTTAAAAAGTTACACATTATCTATTAAAGTAACACAAATTCTCTATTAAAGTTACATATCTTATTTATTAAAGTCACATATACCGTCTATTAAAGTTACACATTTTATTTATTAAAGTCACATATATCTTCTATTAAAGTAACACACATTATTTATTAAAGTAACACAAAATGACCTTAAAAGTTACACTTGTTGATGTCAGATCTGTTTCTTTTATTAGTTTTTACTCTTGTTTTCAAATTTTTTTTCTAGATCTACCTTTTTCTAGATGTACCTTGCTTTTTACATAGTTTTTACTACAGTTACACTCATAGAGGACTACAGTTACACTCATTGAGGACTACAGTTACACTCATAGAGGACTACAGTTACACTCATAGAGGACTACAGTTACACTCATAGAGGACTAAAGTAACACTCATAAATTTGTAGTTAATTACGTAGATTCAACATGCAATAAAATTCAAAAAATTCCACTCAAAATGACCTAAAATTACTAAAGTTACACTCGTAAAATATTAGAGTTACACTCGTAAATCATCAAAGTTACACTTGTAAAATGTTAAAATTATATAAATTCAAATTTTATGTACAAAACCGTCTTAAAAAAAATTAAAGTTACACTCCTAAAATGTTAGAATTATACTCGTAAAATGTAAAAAATTATATAAATTTAAATTTATAAGTAATAAACCGTCTTAAAAAAATATTAAAGTTACACTCGAAAATCATCCAAGTTACACTCGTAAAATGTCAAAATTATATAAATCCAAATTTTTATACAAAACCGTCTAAAAAATATCAAAGTTACACTCGAAAATCAGCAAAGTT